>PVKS010015650.1:0-45034 GCA_004027875.1 Aplodontia rufa | reverse complement strand
AAGATGTCTAGTGGGGCATTGGATATTATGTCTATGTCCCTGTTAATCAATAAGCTTCCAAGAAAATATGATTTTCAGACTTCTTTGAACAAAATGGTGAAAGATTGTGTGACATTTGATTGCCTGGAAGAGTTTTAAATAATAGTTCCGAAGACGGGTGAATAGAACTCGGGTTATATCAGCCTGAATGGAATAGGGAACGGGGGAGACAGGGATGTGACAGATAAGAAGGAAATTCTTGCTTCTACAGTCAGTTAGAAGATTTGTGGTGACATTCTACGAGATCTGGAACAATTTGCTTCAGCATTATGTGCTCTTAATTTTTCATTTATAAATAAGAAAATATTATGCAATCCTAGTCACATCTTTCTTAGAGTTGAACTCAGAATGTTAATGAACTTAAAATTAAAAAATCTATTTTTCTTGGAAGAGATTTCATTATAAATATTTATTAAAGTTGGGTAAAACATTCTTGAAATATTTGTCATCCAGAATTTAGAATATAATCATCACTAATAAAGCCAGGCATAATTTCAACTATTTTATAGTATTATAGTTATGAAATATAATTGATGTACAACTATAATTAATATTAGCTTAATATAACTGTGATTCCATGTAATTAATAAATATAATTAAAACCAGTTAAGATTAAACTATAAAGAAGAATTCTAAAACTGCGCTCTTCCTTTCCAGGAGGTAAAGGTGGTTCTTCTTGATTGGGAATGAACAGACAAAGGCAATAAGCCAGTTTTGAGAATCAAAAGTAAAAACGTTTTTGGTATAATTAATTTTGGGATAAATAACTATATGTGTAGTTTTCCTATTATAAATCCAGTCATCTGTTTTTTCAAAGATGCTGTCATAATGAAATGAGAAAGAAATTTAGACAGCTGGAGACTCCTGATAGAAATCTATCTTCACTTCAGATTATGACCGGGAGGACAGTTTCAGTTGTTTCTGAGAAAAAAGAAATTAAGTGAAAGCATTCAGATTAGAGGGGAAAAAGTGTGAAGAAGAGAAAAAGAAGGACAAAAAGAAAACACAAAAATAGTGGAAATATAAAGGAAGCCCTAGTGAGTTGTACTAGAGTTTTCAACGGAAGTATTGCAAATTGCTGGGAAATACTGTACAACTTATTTGCTTAAAATTTTCAGTTAATGTACTTGAGCAGCATTTTGCAGATAACAACTCTCCCTCCGCCTTATTCTGAAGGCAGCGCTGTTTCTCTTTGTCCCATTCTGTCTTGTGATATACTTTTTATTGCTCAAGAGCTATAGAATTGTGTGCCTGCCTATTGTTGTCTGCCTGATGGGAATTCGTGTAATTGAAAGCGTTTATCCTCTCTTAGTAGAAAAATTGGGCACTTGGAAGTAATGAAATCCCCACCTTTGTCCAAGGCCCAGGAAATGCTGCTCAGTCAGTTTCGTCTAAAGTTTCCACTTTTCCCAGGATAACTTGTTGAAAGTGTGATCCTGCACTGAAAATACCGCTGGAATTTCCCGTGGCAGGCGAGCCAGCCTTGCTCACATAGTTATATCTTGGGTGCTCTTTCACCGCCCATCAAAAAATAAAATTGTTTCTTTCAAAGGAAACGTGGAATGACATGAAGCAAGTCCCTAATATATATGGAGTTAAAAAAGATGGGTAGAGTGCAAATGTCAAATAGATCCTATTTTTAAAAAATAAGTAACGGTATATGTCACATTTAAGTACATATGTTCAGGTATTGATTTAGGAACACGATTACCTCTGGGGATTAGCAGAAGCAAAATGATACTTTCAGTGTTAACATTGTACTTTTTATTTTGTATGCTTCTGTATTGTCTGAATTTTTAAAAAGAGCAAGTGTTAGTTTGTAATTAAAAGAAAAACAACAACAGATACAACCAGAGGCGGCAGGTAATTACGTGGGGTGGAATAGGTTTAAATCATTAATTTGTTGATACGCTGCTTGACTATTATTTTCTTTTGCTACATCAAAACTCCCCTGCTTTCTCAGGAGGTGGTTTTCAAGGGAAAGGTAAATGTTTCTGATGAAGCGAGCGGCTCAACCTTCCCACCTTCCGCCTAAATGGCTCATTTTCATTTTGTCAAGAGCAAATGTGAAGAGCAAGTCTTTGTGGTAAATCAAGGAATGTGGGTGTTTAACAGGGCAGTTCAATGGGAAACCATGCTTTTGTAACTGCTGATTTACCCAACTGAAGCAGGAAGGGATATTTGGAACAACAGGAAGTGAGGGGCCAGTAGGGATCGCCGTTGTACTGGGCACGGTGACATTGCACCCAAATGTCATGAAAGAGTGGACCTTCCAATGTGTGCACCAAACTGAATCTGTCCGAATGTTCTTGAATACCCTACAAAACAATGAAGAGAAAGTCGTTGCCAGGCACTCTGATAATAACTTTTGCATCATGTTACAAAGGGTGATTGTCTTCTATATGGTCACAGGTGTGTGCAAAAGAAGGATGCACGTGTGGCAGGGACAGGCTAGACTCAGAGTCCTTTTTGTGTTTAATTTTTAAGGCAAAATATTCCTTAAAATATACGGCAGATTCTTCAACCACATATCAAAATCTTTATCAAAATTGAAAAGTGTTTGCTTTTGGGGAATTTATGACAGAGGGCCTTTTTGGAGTTTGAGTGCAATGAGATCAGAGAGACACGGGCTAAGAAAAATACTGGCTCCCTGACAACCTGGTGAGCTATTCAGAGCTGGGTTCTGGTGAGTGGAAAATCCCCATCAACAAATCCGCTGTCAAACTTGAAATTCTTATCGGATGTCCAGCGTTAATAACACATTCGCAAATGCTAAGCGACTGCTTGACGGAGAGGTTACAGAGATAAAAGCTCTGAGTGGTAGCAAAGCAGGCAAATTGTGCACATTAGTCACCGGCTCGCTCTGCCTCTCGTTGGTTCAGAAAAAAATCCTCCCTCTCCTCTGACTGTGCCTCAAATCTACTGTTTCTTGGATGATACAGCATCCCTTTCCTCCAGGATCCTAGCAGCTTTCTTTTATAGAATGAATTGTATCCTCCTTCAAAAAGATGCATTGAATTCCTGAACCTCGGGATCTCAGAATGTGACCTTATTTGGAGGTGGGGGTCTTTCCAGGGATCGAGGAGTTGAACTGAGGCCATAGCATTGGCCTTCATTCAGTATGACTGATGTCCTTAGTGAAAGGAAAAACTTGGACAGACACACATTGGGAGAAGTCCGGTGGCGGGGGGACGGAGGTGGAGAAGGGAGTAATACTTCTACAAGCCAGGGGACACTAGAATTGCCAGCTGTCCACTGGGGGTCACCGATCCTGCACACACCACTGCCCTCAGGACTTAGCCACCCTGTGAGCATCTTATGTTTGCACTTTTGGCTTCCAGAACTGGGACAATACAGTGCTTTGTTACAGCAACTCTGTGAACTAATACATTGTCTCATCTGTGATAACACTAATTACTCATTCTGTTGCAACAGAAAATCTACTGATAGAGAATAATTATGCTTGCCCAAGTGCATGTTGGAAAGCAGCTGCCGGGGTGACTGGAGGCTTTTGCCCTTGAGGTAGTTGAAGGGAGGTCTGTGAGTGAAGTCTCTGTCTTTGGTTGCTAGGCTTCTTGGCAAGCGGTAGGCTTCTTCACTGTTCTTGAGTGAGGGTCGTTTCCTCACCCCACAGGTCTTTGTGCAAGTAGCAACTGTGGGATCTTGTCAACTGATTTGTGGAAGAAGATCATGCTTTTTCCAGAGTGATGGGCAGAACTTCCAGATAAAATCCAGATATATATTATATATATATATATATTATATATATATATAATATATATATACATATATTTTTTTAAAAGAGTGAGGGACAGTGAAAAAGAGAAGGTGGAAAGAGGGAATCGATTTTATTTTTTCATGTGGCCCTTGTTGCTCTGAAACTTCGTTGTGTATGTGGTACTGGGGTTTGAACTCACATACTCGCTCATGCCAGACAGGTGCCATAACCACTGAGCTACCGCTCCAGACTCGGATTATTATTATTATTATTTTTTAAAACAACCTCTCATTTCCTTTGTTGGCAAGTGATTCTACTGTGGAGGTTCTAGTTGGAAAAGTAATGCCTAGGTCAGTTTCACTTGTGGATTTGTTATCAGTACTATCCTGTTGTCTGATGAATTTCAGCTAAATAAACACACCCCCATATCCTTGGTCAAGATATGGACATACAAAGGTGGCAACCAGATTGGGACACAATGCTTTGCACAAAGTAGGTGTCCAGTAAGCATTTGTACACTCGAGTAGGTTGATTAAGTAGGGTTATATAAGAGACATTGCCATCAGGAAGTTAGGAAAGTCTTCAGGAAGAATTTGGTCAGTTTTAATTCAAGCTGCAATGAATTTGATCCATAATCTTTTCACTAGCTGACAAAATTTTCATCAGCAACCAAAGATAGAGAACGTCACTCATTTTTGCTCAGCACTCTACTTCTGAATACATGTTTTGGCTATGCTGAACTGTGTCACTTTGGGAAGGAGAGCATCTTACAGGAACCAGTGAAGTTGATGGTGGGGGAGGGACAGATGACTATGATAATGAATAACTTTGACTTTTGTTTGAAGTTTAGTTGTGTTGTTGGAACTTTGCTGTCCTTGGACAAGGAGGCATTGAGACATTATATGCTAAGTTTCCACTTTCTGGATCACTGGGGACCAACTAGTCGTAGACGGGCAGTGGGCCCTGCGTGTGGTCTTTCTGTAATATTTGAAAGTGTAAGAAGCTTGCAGTGGATTCTTAGTTTGGTTTTTGTACATGATTAGGAAGGCTAGGTCGTCATTGGTTTTTATTCCAACTTCTATCTTTTGAAGTCTGTGTGATCACTGATTGGACAGGATAGGTGACAATCTATATTTAGGAAGAGTGTCCTCTGTCTATGCTGTCAAACATTGACAAGTGAATCTGAAAGATGTAAAGCCTTTATAGACCTTTATTGGTGCATTAACAGAATTAGCCTATTGGGTAAGGAGAAGAGACTTGGGATGAGATACAGTTGCCTTTAAGTGACCCCATAGTTATTCAAACTTTTTATCTTGGTTTGTTACTGGCTTCTTTTTTTTTTCTTTTTCTTTTCTTCTTCTTCTTCTTCTTCTTCTTCTTCTTCTTCTTCTTCTTCTTCTTCTTCTTCTTCTTCTTCTTCTTCTTCTTCTTCTTCTCTCTCTTTCTCTCTCTCTTTTTTAGAGAGAGACAGTGAGTGAGAGAGAAAGAGAGAATCAATTTTATTTAGTTTTTCATCTGGTCCTCATTGCTCCTACACTTAGTTGTGTATGTGGTGCTGGAGTTTGAACCTGGGTTCTTGTCTATGCCAGACAAGCGCCATAATTGCTGAGCCACTACTCTGGGCCCCTGGCTTTGTTTTTAGGGTCATTATGAATTGCCCTATCATCTCGCCCTAAGGAATTAACAGGTTGGGGTGGACTTTGAGCCAACATCTAGTCTCATGTATTTCTTTGATTTTGGAAAAGGTCAAACTTCAAAATATATTTGCTACTACTTCCTAGACAGCCAGTTCCATCACCAGGTAAGGACTGCAGTAGCAGCAGAGGAAAAAGGAGGAGTCAGGGGGAAAAGCCTATGTTAAAGGAGAGCCATCTATCGCAGAGAAGATTACGCCCTCAGCAACGGAGAGCTGGGCAATAGAGAAACCGATGATCTGATTTATGATGGTGTGAGTTAAGATTTTTTGACTTTACCATGGTGCAAAAGCAATACACATTTGATAGGACTCTAGTTCAAATTCTAAATGCTGAGCTTTTCCTGGGCTGGAGATACGTGGTACCAAACTCTCTTAATGCTGGACGGGAACATGAAGCCCAGCACCCTGTGGGCAGCCAACACTCTACAGTGTGCTGGGGTTTGGGGGCAGCCAGGTGTATTCAACACATTTCCACACAGGGTATTTTCAGCTTAGAGTGGGTTTACTGAGACATAACCTGACTATAAGTTGAGAAGCATCTGTAGCAGCAAGGTAAAAGTCCTGGAGGTTTCAGCTTAGATCAGTGTCCTATTCAAGGCCTACTCATGCTAGCAGTCAGATGGCATGGGGACAGGGCATGCCAAGAGAAGTCATCCCAGAGGGCTGGTCTACCCAGAAGATTGCTGGCTTTTATGATCAGAATTGCACGAGTTGTGGTCAGGAAGTCACTATATAGAAGATTGGAGCTAAAAGCACCTTAAATTGCAGAAGGAAGGCAGAGTGGATGGGTGGTTTTTGGTTGCTGTGAGTTGAAAGGTTCAGGATTTTGGAGGCAGGAGGGACAGGTACAGCAAGGCAAAGGAAGGAGTCTGGGTAACCTGGTGACAGGATCCAGCATCCTTAGCTGGGTATCCTGAGAACCCAAGGCAAGGGCAGAGAATAGATGCAGGAAATAGTGCCTGGGTTAAAAGAGGCAGGCGCAGGCAGGCAGAAACCACGGTAGTAAAATATTAGGAAAAGGAGGCCTGGGAATCCAGTTCAGGGTATACAGGTTTGGGGGCAATGCTAACACTTCTACGGTAGTTTTATGGTGAGAAATACCAAAGCAGCTGTCTGTCCTCTGCCATCAGTGTGAACGGATAAGGCTGGCTGTGGAGGCATGGGTGACAGTGGCTGTTAGTACCTGGGCAAACAGCGAAGAGTCCTGGCTTATGTGGATGTAGGGATCAAATGCTATATTCAGAAAATGGGCCAAAGATGGGTGTGGTTGCAGAAGGGTTGGACATGGAGAAATAAGATGTTGGATTAATGGGGTGGGCTAGCAGGTGGGTATCCAGGTTGCAAATCATCAGCAAAAAGTAAAATATGGTATTTGGGGGATGCAAATCTAAGAAAGACTGGTGTAAAAGCTATCTCCAGGGGCTGGAGTGGTGGCTCGGTGGTTGCAGCGCTTACCTGGCATGCGCAAGTACACGGGTTCAAACCCCAGCACCCATGTACACAACTAAGTGTCAGAGCAACGAAAGCCATGTGAAAACTAAATATAAATTGATTCTCTCTGTCTCTGCCTCTCTCTCATTGTCCTTCTCTCTAAAAAAAAAAATGCTATCTCCAACTACGAAAAAGCCACAGAAAGTCCTGTTCAGCTCTGAAGTTTTGTCTTTTTTTTTTTTTTACCAATCCCAAATAAGGATATTGGTTTAGGACTATGGCTATGGAAATTGGAAGAAGAGGTGAATTAGGTTAACTCCCTTGATACATGTGCTGATTGCTGGTGCTCTAGAGAACAAGGGGGGGCTGTGGTTAGAGAGGTGTTAGTGTGGCCATGGGCATGGGAGGACCAGAAGTTACAACAAAGAGACCAGACTGATTAACTCAGAGCAGAGGGGTGGCTGTGGGTGGTTAATGTGTAGACAGATTGTGCAAACCCTCAAGTTTGCATCCTGACACTTAACTAGCCAAGACACCCTAAGTTTCTGTCCTCATTTTAAAAAGAAGTTTCTACTCTCCTCAGGAAATGATGGCCCGTCCTTCTTAAATTCTTTGTTTTTATTGCTGGACAAGTTCCCAGGGTTAAGCCTGTCCCTCCTTGTTCTGTGCCCAGCCAGGGTAGAGTAGCACACAAGCCCACATGCTGTGTTGCTAAGTGAGGACACCTCTGTTTTGAATGTTGACAATTCTCATTCTTTCTTCTTCCTCTTGTGTTCTGTTATTTAACCCAGTGGTTCCTAACTGGCTGAACACTAGAATTTCCTAGAAGAATTAAAACAAAACCCAAAAACAATAAAGCAGACTTGCTGCTGACTCCCATAGGATTCTCACTTCGCTGGTGTGGGTAGAGCCTGGGCATGCATGTTACAAACACCTGTCATGACCTTAAGATGCAGCCAGGGTTGAAGACCCCCGGGTTTTCAAACTCTCTAGAGGCGGAGTTCAGATGATGCCGAGGCTGATTTTTTTATATCATTGATTCTTCTTCCACATTTTTGTTGGTGCATTATAGTTGTACATAATGATGGGATTTGTTGTTACACCAATATCACAACATAATTTGATGGATGTCACTCCCCAGCACTTCCCTCCCCCAGCTCCTCCCACCCTCCTGTCCCTCCTGATGTCTTTGATTCTGGAGGCTCTGTCCATTCAGCGAGTCCCAGGAGACAGCTGGCTATCAAACTCGTGGCAGAAAGTTGCTTACCCAAGCTCAGGCCTTGATCTCAGAAATCTTGGAAGTGTTTTTGCTGTGTCGTCTATGTAATCAGCGTGTCATAGAAATTGATGACTAGAAACTGTCTCAATTTTTTTGTGGGGGGCAGGGTTCTGACTTTTCATAAGAATGTGGTAGAATTATATTTAATGGCTTCTTAAAGATTCAAAGTTTGGTCATGTTTGTTATAGAATATAAATGCTATATTATATATATATATACTCGGCTTGAAGGCCGAGTAGGCTGAGGTGTAAGTCGAGGTCAGTGTGAAATTCCTACAGCCCCCATCTGTTCATTTCTCTTCTAGTGTCCCACATCCAGTCGCTGAAATTTGAGATTTCTGACCTGGCAGTTTATTTATATGAGTTTTATAGTAGCAGAGTGACCCCTTCGCTGCCTTCATCTGTCACCAGCCTGGTCTACATGTTATCCCGTGTCCCCCAAGGACACGATGGTGACTTGCACAGTTTGATGGAGGGGTGACAGTGGTTCACTTTAACCCCTAATCTGCTCCCCAAACCTAAATACTGTTTCCCAGGGGCTGTGCCTGCTGCAGGAAGGGGCGCTTACTGACAATGCCCAGAACGGCCCCAAGGGGCAGCAGCAGCCCCCTGTACACCGTGGGGA
The DNA here is from genome assembly GCA_004027875.1 of Aplodontia rufa. Taxonomy (NCBI): domain Eukaryota; kingdom Metazoa; phylum Chordata; class Mammalia; order Rodentia; family Aplodontiidae; genus Aplodontia; species Aplodontia rufa. The sequence continues at coordinate 36,247 of PVKS010015650.1, read as the reverse complement.
GATGCAGCTGTGGCCACCTGGAGGCCCCTTGTTGCCAGGAGCCAGGTTCCCAAGCACCATGGGTGTGAGGGCAGAAGGGTGGAGGGAACCTCCCTGGGATGGGAGCCTCCATAGCTCTGGGCAGAGACAACCGAAAGGTGTCAACTTCAGGGCAGTCTGGTTAGCAGCGTGAGAATCTCCGGATGTCTGCTTAGGAAGTAATTTCATCGCTTCACTTGTCATAGAAATATATTTGTGTGTTTAAATAAAATTTTAATTTTAGAACAGTTTTACAGAAAAATTGAGGAAGAGTTCCTGTTGTCCCCACACTCAGCTTTCCATGTTAGTAACACCTTACGTTAATGTGGTGCATTACACTCAATGGACTAATGCTGAGCAGAATTAGTAACCAACACCCATGCTCCAATTGCCTTCATATTTACCTAATGTCCCTTTTCTATTATGGGTCCCATCCAGAATGCCAGGTTACTTCTGGTTGTAAGTCTCCTTAGGCTTTTGGTTGCCGTGACAGTTTCACAGACTTCTTGCTCTTGATGGCCTTGACAATTTTGAGGAGCTCTGGCAAGGATGTGGTACCTCAGTAGAAATTTGTCTCATATTTTTTCTTGTGATTAGAATTGAATTATAGATCATTTTTTTTTGTAGCAGGGATTGAACCCCAGGGGTGCTTAACCACTGAGCAACATCCCCAGCCCTTTTTTATTTTTTATGACAGGGTCTCACTAAGTTGCTCAGAGTCTTGCTAAGTTGCTGAGGCTGGCCTTGAACTTGTGATCCTCCTGCTTCAGCCTCCTGAGCTGCTGGGATTACAGGTGTGCACTACTGCGCCCAGCTTAATTATAGACATTTTTTTTTTGAAGAGGACAGTCACAGAGGAGAAATGTAATTCGTATCACATCGTATCAACCAAATATACTACCAACATAATTTATGGTTGTGAATGTTGACTTTGATTGCCTGGCCGAGGGAGCGTGTGTGCTCTTGCCTTTCCCCACCGTGCTCCTTGGAGAGAAGTCACTGTGCCCAGCTCACACTGATGGAGTAGAGAAGTGTGCTGCTCTTTCTTGAGGGTGGAGTAGCTACATAAATTATTGGAAATTCTTCTGCCCCCAGGGATTTGCCAAGTCTCTCCCATTTACCTGCCTATTCCAGCATTTGTATCTGTGTAGGTTTATATGTATGTATTTTATACATTGAGATATAATAAAAATATTACTTCATTTTACTGATCCTATTGGTCAAGGTTTAGGAGAAGATTTTTTTTTAATATTAAAATACTGAATCAAACAATGAAGTCAACAGGAGAAAAATATTTTTTATTTTCCTTAATGTGTGGTAATTATACCATTTTCCCATCAAATAAAATCCTGTTCATTGCTTGTAACTTAAAAATTAGTGTTTGTATTTTAACGTGCTAAAGGCAGGGTAGGAAATAATGTTTTTGAGGTTGAATTAGGCAACATGTGACTCCGCATTGTAGGGATACCTTCCCCACCCCCTCTCCAAATCCACCTGTTAGCCCATTGTTACTGGGTCATGAGGACAAAGCCCATCACCGAACTCCTTGGACTACTCTGTGTAGTGACTCTGACATTTGTAACTTCCCGCACTGCATTCCTGTTGTGAGGACTCATGTTAATTCCTTAAACAGCCTTGCTACCAAAGCGTTTTTGCATATGCTACTTTCTCTTTCTGGAAAGATTCCTCTGTACCTACCCCCATCCTCAAACCCTGTCCTTCTCATGTATCTTCAAGATATTTATCAATTGGCTGATGCAGTTGTGAGGACTGAAAATTTAACATTTGTGGGACAGATGGACAGGCTGAAAACTCAGGGAGGACGTGATGCTGCCTTCTTGGCAGAATTTCTTCTCTGGTAAACCTGTTTTTGCTGGTAATGCCTTCCACTGATTGGATGAGGCCCATCCACATTACGAAGGGGATCTTAAACCAACTGGCGGTGGTTGTTAACTACATCTACAGAGTACCTTTGCAGCAACACCTAGTAGTGTTTGATTAAATAATGGATTCTATGGATTAACCACATTGGTAGCTAAACCTGAGTGTCACAGTGATCAGGATCGAAAGTGTCTGAGCAGGGGTAGGTGGTAGGAGAGTGAGAGATGGGACTAGGGATGGGGCAGGGGGCAGTTACACATTAGATGGAGTGGCCAAGAGGTGATGTTTGAGTGGAAGTATGAAAAACTGTAAAAGAAGGAACCAGTTACACCAAGACTTTGCATTTCTACAGTTTCCTGGATATTGATGCAGTTGACGTGGGGACCTACTTTGAGAACAACTGAGTAAGAGTGTACTTCCGTAATGACACGACTAATCCTAGGAAAGTCCATTGTCATCTTCCTGTGATCACTTTTTTCCAAATCCCAACCTCACATGCTCTGAGGGCCTGGCAGACAGGCGAGTTGAGAGGCAGACTCTTCAGAGAGAAGCTCCAAAACACCGAGGACAAAGGGACAATAAGGGCTCTGCAGGTAAGGACTGAGTTTGCCTGGAGAGAACACTAAACACAAATCTGATCTGCAAGTTAATGAGAGATGAGATCATTATTCTGTGTTGTCACTCTGAGAAAGCCACAAATCCCATTAGGGCCTCAGTTTCCCCACCAGTACAAAGAAGAGGTGGTAATGGATACACAATTCTGAAATAGATTTTGGTGACACTTTTAAGCAGTGAAATTTGTGGGGAGCTGTGAGAGAAGTCCTGAGGTGTGTCTGCTGTGTATGAAGGAGGGGTTGGTTATTCCCCTATGTCCTTTCCACTTGAATTTCCTATGTGGGAGAAAAATCTGGGTGCGATGGAGACTGCAGAGCAACTGGGGTCAGAGGGGAGAGTGGGTAAAACTTTCTAAGCCTCATCCTTCATGTGAGTGGGGAACACCGAGACAGACATTGAACTCATGACTGCTGAAGCCCTCCCAGTCCTAGCAGCCTTTGCTTACTTGGTTTATTTCCACGGTGTCACAATACTCCTGATATACTTTTAGCATTGAAGTCACAATTTTCTATGTCACCATTGCTGGGAAAGTGCCTGGTAAGGGTCAGCTTCCTAAGAGGCTTTTTATGATTCTAGCAAGGCCAGGACTGACCTTCCAAATCAGATGCTCTTTGCAAGGTCTGCGTGGCCTCCTCTGCCCTCTGCCCTCTGCCCTCCAGCTCCCGGCCCAGGTGCAGGACAGCTGCAGGTAGGGGCTGCGCTGGAGGAGTCCGTCCCAAAGGGTGAGGCACCCGGTGGAGCCTGGTGCTCTCTGCACAGCATGCACCCTTTCGGGATTTCATTCTCTCTGGACTCAATCTAGACAGCAGATGATGGAAAGAACATGGTCATTTCCTCCAGACGTTGAGTTTTTAAGCACTAGCAATGAACAACCACTTATATCCACAAGCATTGTGAAGGAGACATTTGGCTTCACATGAAGATTAAAACAGTAAGAGTGTCTTTCCTTGATTTACTTAAGTATCAGTGGTTTCACATGTGACTGATTACTAAAATATTTATTTCAGTAGGCATCAAGTATGTTCTTGAAAGGAAATAGAAGGTATATTGAATTCCTGGGCTCAGCAAATTTCCCTCCAATTGGTATAAAATATCAGACATGAGGTCCATTTGCTCTAGGTGGGCAAGGCCTCGGAAGGAAGTGAGGGTGGGTGGCTCAGCTGTAAGGAATATAGAGGTGACCATCGTGCTGGAAAGCAGGGTGTAAACAGGGTGTGAACAGGGCGCCTTTGTCGTGGAGGCCCTCTAGTCACTAACTAACATAACTGGTCCATTGTGAGCATCAAAGTGAGCTCCATTTCCTGTCCTGCTCCCCAGGTCAAACCCAGACAGGCTTGCTTACTCTCTGCAGCGGATTAGTGGCAATTGGCTCTCGTTCTCTCTCCTCAGGTTTATCCCTCTTTGTGCATCTTCGCTGGCCCCTATTTCTAATCTCTACAGGTTGGAGGTGAGTCAGGAGTGCAGGGAGCATTGGGGCAAGCTGGTGTCATGTTATCTAGGTTTGGCAGAGGTTAGGAGCCGTCCCTGTCTCAGGGCTCATTCATGGGACCTCAGACCTGGGGTCTTGTACCTGGGGACCCCTCCACGCGGGTCAAACCACATCCCTGCTTGGTCTTCAGTGGGTGTCAGGAATCAGCGTGGGGAGTCACCTGTGCACTCCCTGCTGGGGTCAGCTGTCGCTGTGAAGTGGTCCTCTTGGTTTGGATCCACATTGTTGCTACGCTGGTTCTTTCTTGCATGTGGCCCAGCTCAGCTCCATGCTTTGCCTTCACAAGCTTTGGGACAGCCCAGGCCCGCTGCGGCCAGAGTTCGTGAGCTCACCGTGTCCACGGGTTCTTAGAAAACCAGTCTCCCTGGGGTTTTTGTTAGTACCTTTCTCTGGGTTCCAGATGATGGCAAGCCTGTTATGTCCTGACTCTCAGACCTGGGTGGATGTGACTCACTGTAAGCAACTCCAAAAGTCATCTAGTTTCCCAGCTCCTGGTCCTTTATGGCCTGATGTATAATAGATAAGAAAGAACTCTACCCCCCACCCTGAACCACTTTTATTTTTTTAAGGTGCTATGCAGTAGGCTGAGACTTCCCTTTGGAACATGCCATCTAACATTGGGGATCTAAGCACGGTACTAGTAATGAGTGGCTCCATTTTTACATTTCATTTATATGTAACCATATATTTGATCTAATAAACATGGTTCAGCTTTGGTAACCTATTGGCCACTTAATTCAGTTAAAAAAACTAAAACAAGGCCAATCTTTCTGTAGCCCAGGACTCTCTACTGTGTAGTCCTGATCTGATTCCTGAGCTTAATCTCCACCTTCCAGGGATTTATAATTTTATTCAGCAAATCAGTCTTATAATAACATTTCTGGACATGAAAAAGATGGTTTAAAAAGTTGGACCTCACGAGTTTTCCCAAAAGTGCCAATCTGAGAAATAAATGCTGTTAATGGTCAAGAAGAGCTGTAATGAAAGAAGAATTGTTGCCAGTGGTCGTGAACAAGGAGGGCACTGGAAGCCAGTGGGGTGCCCAGGGTCTGTCCGTTGACCCATAGCTCTTGACTGTGTGAGCTGTGGGGAACCTGTGATACTGAACCACATTGCTACAGAGTTCCTGAGAAGAGAAGTCCGTGCTATGGGCTGACCTTGGACTCGAGATTCTCAGAGGAGACTCAGCAACCGCCACAAGGAGTCTATCTTGAACCATCAGGGCAGGGCCAGCTGGGACTCATGAGACCTGTGGTTTCCAGGGTGTTGCTGCCCAGAACTTGCCTTCTCGCCTTGTAATTCTTCTTCTTGTAGTTTTTTTTTTTTTTTTTTGTAAAGAGAAAGGGACAGTGAGAGAGACAGAGAAAATCCATTTTATTTAGTTTTTCATGTGGCTTTTGTTGCTCCAACACTTCCTTGTGTACGAGGTGCTGGGGTTGAAACCCATGTACCTGCGTGTGGCACACAAGCACTGCAACCGCCAAGCCACCACTCCAGCCCCTCACCTTGTAATTCTTGAAGCATGGATGTTTTTTACATTTCAGAGAGTAATCAACACCTGATAAATGTTATGTGAATACAAGCAACAGGTAAAACACTGAAAAAAGACTTCTCTACATGAAGCTACACAACAGATTCAAGTAATTTTATTTATTCATTCATTCTCTTCCAATATAGTTGAGTACCAAATATGTGCCAGGAAGTATACTAGTGACCCCCAAAAACCTCAAAGTCTAGTGAAAAAGACCGCATGACAACACTATGCAGAATTCAAAGGGGCAGCCCTGTAACAGCAGGCTGCCTATCCGTCCCCCGTGGAACCATGGAGAAATTCAATCACTAGGTTAATTTTAGGTCAGGGTCTTGTAATATGAAAATATGCTTTTAAAATATATTAGGGGACTAGATATTATCTTTAATGATAGGCCAATTTTGTCTTCCTTAATTTCTAAAACATTGGGATGGAGTGAAAAGGAATCTTCATATAAATTCTCCTTCCATATCTTTGCTAAAGATAAAAAAAACTTATAAATATATAACAATTGGATTTTTCCTAACATGAGAACAACTATTTGGATTCTTTTTTAAAAAATGAGGAGTTATAAATACATAGAAAACTCTGCTCTTTCCACTAAAGATAGGTTATAATCATTATTTTTCTCTGAGGTTCAGGTGAATTTCCATCATTTTCAAATCTAGTGGCTGTATTTATTAATGATATAAATGGAAAGATTAAAAAATGTGGTTAAGAAAACTTGGGTGATTTTTGGTTTCTTCTTGATTGATTATGTTGTACGTACAGGAAATCTAAGTCCGACTGTAGATGTATTGACCATTTGAGTCCCAAGCACTTTATCTTCACATTAATGTATCTTAAAACCTAATATTTGACAGTGCATTTAAAAATATTTCTTTTTTTATTTTTGTTAAAGCCACTGTCCTTTTCTCAACAAGAGAGCCACAATTTTGTTAACAATCTATCACTTATTTAAGAAGGTTTAAAATCTGATGTTGGATATTTACTTGTACCGCACAATGTCTCAGTGGGAGCAATAGCAGGCGGCTTCCATCGGGTCTGAAGACATTGTAAAACAGTAAAAGCTGGCATCTTAACAGTTCATCCAAAACTGTGCTGGACTCATCAGTGAGCTCCTCTTTCCCACGTTTACATAGTTAGTTTCTGGTGACGCTGCACATTATTTTTTATCCCCAGAGAAATGGTCCTGGTTTGTACCTAATTTCGATGATGTATTTAGCAGGCTGCCGCTTCGTGGTGGTAGCAAGCAAGCCCTAAATAGCAGCTCTTTACTTCATCTGAAGCTTCTGGGCCACACAACTCTGTCACCTGTATTAGCCTGTGCTTGTGGGGCCCCAGGAAGTGTTAACTATTGGGGACAATGGCGCAAACCATTGAGGAGAGCTGCCGTTTCCTCCATTGTCACATTTGATCTTCAACCCACTCTTCCAGGTGGGGTTGTTCCAACTTTATAGATTCAAAAATGTTCTCTCGGATGTGGAAGCTTGCCCAAAGTGAGGAAAGAACAGAGGGACAGGCAAAGGGGAAGGAAACGGAGGAAGGAGGATGAACAGGGAAAATCCATAAAAGGATTCAGATGAGTTCTCATGTTCATTTGTGAACACAGCATAGTGCATCTCATCAACAAGTGTACCAACGAGTCACCAAATTAAAAACACTAGTACAAAAGAGAAAGACCAATAAAGAAGAGGAAAGAGGTTGGGGTGGTGGGCGGTGGTGGTGGTGGTGGGGATTCTGGGGACTGAATTAGAATAGTTAGAGAGCATGCTTTTATACAAATGTCAGTGTTTCTCATTGTCAAGTTTATCTGACAAGTGCGGGGGTGGGAGGGAAGGCAGGGGAAGGGGAAAGACTGGAGACTGAATTAGAACAAGTGAAACTCCTCGCTTTTATAATTATGCCATTATATGCTCTTATTTCATGTATACCCCCCAAAAAGAACCAATAAAATGAAAACAAAACAAAACAAAAAAATCTTTACTTTGTCCCAGATCACAAAATTCTCATTAAAACATATGAAAAAGATGCTCAGCCTCACTCACGGTTGAAAGAGGTGTTGATTAAAACTGCATGGCGAGGGCTGGAGCGGTGGCTCAGCATGCATGAGTACGCAGGCTCAAACCCCTACACAACAATACAACGAAGTCTCAGAGCAACAAAAGCCACATGAAAAACTGAATAAAAATTGTTTCTCTCTCTCTCTCTCTCTCTCTCTTTCTCTCTCTTTCTCACTGCCCCTCTCTCTTTAAAAAAAAAAATACCCAAACTTGCATGGAGAGGAGGGTGTGGTGTGGTGGCGCATGCCTGTAATCCCAGCAACTGGGGAGGCTGATACAGGAGGATTGCAAGTCCAAAGCCAGCCTCAGCAATGTAGTGAGGCCCCAAGCAACTTAGCAAGACACTATCTCAAAATTTAAAAATGTAAAAAGAAAAGGGCTGTGGATGTGGTTCAGTGGTTAAGTGCCCCTGGGTTCAATTTCTAAAAACAACAACAACAACAACAACAACAAAAAAACCAAACCAAAACAAAACAAAAACCCACAAAAAATAAAACTGCATGGTGATACTATTTTGAAAAATATTAAAAAGTTCAAAGATTCAGCATCTTTGTGAAGATGTGAGAGTTCCAATTGTACAATCACTATGAGGCCATTTGGCAGTGTCTACCAAATTTAAAATTTTACATACCTACTAATGTGAGATTTGACTTAGGTATAAAGTTAGTAATGGTAGTATTGTATATAATTGCAAAAGATTGGAAACACACCTAATTGCCATTAATGAGAATTGGCAAAATAAATTATGAGTCTTCCTTGCAGTGGAATACTATGTACATATAAAAAAGAGGAAGATGCTTATATAGTGAATTAGGAAGATGTCTAAGGTATGTTGTCATTGAAAACAAAAAAATGACACAAAATACGGTGCATGTTACTAATAAGCTTTTTAAACAATGGGTGTGGAAGTGTGTGTGTTTGTGTGTGTTCTTCCATATGCATAGAATATCTCTGGAAGGTTACTTTAAAAATTGGTGACATTGATAGTCTCCAGAGAGAGGAGGTTTTCCTAATGCAGTTTTGGGAATATCTTTTGAAGTTTAAAAGCAGATTGCAATACATAATTGAAAACGAATGTAATAAAATTTTAAAATGAAATCATATCTGTAAGCGCATGATAGATGTTCAATTAACAGCCGTTAAGATTTCCCTTGTGCTTCTGGTGAGGCCTCAGAGGAGAGATTTCAGTGGAGAAATCAACACCAGAAAGAAGGCTTTGCTTATTGTCAAATCAATTTGAAAGAAAAGTCTCCAGTCTGGTGCACGCTGGTAATCCCAGGGACTCAAGAGGCCAAGGCAGGAGAATCCAAGTTTGAGGCCAGACGAAGCAACTTAGCAAGACCCTGTCCCAAAATAAGAAAGAAAAGGTACTGGAATGCAGCTCAGTGGTAGAACAGCCCTGGATTCAATCTCCCACACTGCAAAAATGAAGCAATACAAACAAACAAAAGATATGGAAGAAGAAAGAAGAGGAAGAAGAAGCAAGAAAAGTCTCCAAAGCAGATGGTCATGTTCATACTGCTGCAGTTTGGAGAAAACAGAAATAATCCTCGCCATCAACCCACTTGCAAAGAGGTTAATGAAATCTGGTTCTCTTTACCAGGCTCCTTCCTCCCCAACTATGGACTGGGGCAAAACTCTCCAGAGTATACACTATGCTGTCACACACACAGTGGGCTGGTCTACAGGCGTTCCTGCGGGGACTGGTCTTAAGGTTCAGGGTTTCTACTGAAATTTCTCTGAAAAAAGTGACAGGACATGATGGGGTTGGGGTTGGATGATGAGTTACTGCCCACTCGGCCAGCACTAGATGACCCCAAGCAGTTGCCGGCAGAGGTGGGCAAGTCTGCTCAGTATGGGGTGAAGAGTGAATTGAGGCTGATTGGAAAACACTCACTGGAATGAATGTAGCATGTATTTCCAAGAATCAACATGTCCACACTGATTGAGCAAGAGCTATATTTAAGTTAGTCATTCTTTCAAAAGCGAAATGATCACATCAGAAAGACTCAAAGATCTCATTTTGCATAAAAAAGAAGCCAATGAAATGGGACCAGTAGACTTAAACTTTTGGCTGTTTTACAGGAACACTTAGGAAAGGAGTTGATTGTTTTTAATGTTTTCTGTCTCTGGCAGGGAGTGAATTTTCAGTGTTTGGAATTTGCTCACCTTCAGTCTTCCCTTGGGCAAATCATTAGCCCCTTGGATCTCATTGCTGCCGGTCATGTTCTGTGAAAGCCATCACCCGAGCCACAGGTGCCATTTGTGCTTGTTTATTATATTATCAATTGCTTCCACAAACACGAGCACGATCCCTGTGCAGTTAAGAGGGTCACGACCCCACTGAGACAAGGAGAGCAACCTACCTCGGCACCCCAGGCACTAAAGGATGGTTTGATGCAGGTCTTTCTCATTTTGAATTTCTTGAGAAAGCAAATCGTAGAGTGTTCTTCACACCCCTACCTTCTCGTAAGCCCTAGGCTTTATGTAATTTTGCAGTTCTGGAGGAAGGGATTTTCTTAGTTTAGTAAAATTTCCCTTTCTAACATTCAAGGAATGGAAATCAGTTCAATCAGATATGTTCCTATGAACTGCAGGCTGAACTCAAGACTATGAGTAAATTGGAATCTTGATGGGTTGGGGGTTTTGGACATGGGGAGGTTGTACCATGGTTAATTCTGGGCAGAGCGCTGGCGGTGAAAGATGGTTTGAGCAAGGAGTGTTACTATTTGGCTTGTTGGAAAGGAAGGCTTAGGGAACAAGAGAGAGTACATGAGTAGTGAGGTTTGATTAGAATCCTGGCACTAATGGGGTGACCCTTGTTCAATAGGAGTTGAGTAGGGCTGTCCTGGAAAGACCTCAGAGAAGAGACAGGCTTTGAAAATGCATTAAAGAAGAAGTACATCTGTATTAAGAATGGGAAACTAAGAAACTTAAGGGCAGGATGGAGAAAAGGAAACAAAAGTGTACAATTCAACCATTTATGTGGAGATTTTTTCCTCTGGATTTAGGATTCAAAGAACTGCCTACAAGTATCGCCAAAAGTAATCTCTTTATGTAACAAAACCAACTGAGTTTGCCACTAAATTCTTCTGAATCTCTGCAGGCGTATGTTATTCCTAATACTCTTTCCAATTCTTTTAAGAGTCTGATAATTTTTAGGAAAGCTAGTGTGTTTGATCCTGAAGTGGCTTCCTTGATCAGTAGAATAGCAAAATAGAGAGGAGCTTTACTTTTTTTCAAATTAGATTCTCTTGAAGATTGAAATGTATCAAATAAAGTACAATAATTAGTTTTGTTTTGTTTTTCTTTTTTTGGTTAAAGGTGTTATATCTGCAAGTTTGCACAATTTAGTAGATACAGGAAGGGTTTAAATTTGTTTTGTAGGGAGGAAATTCAATTCAAATTATATGATGTAGAAGCGAGACCCAAATGAACTCTCTTCTTGGGAGCAGTGAATGGGAGGTGGATTACTCACCTTTTCATGGTCTATTAAGGAAGTCACATCTCTGAACACAGGCTATGTGGATGTTTGTTGAAACCATTATGTTCTTAACTTGTTTCATTACCAATGGTTTGGAATATGGAAGCAGACTTACTGCGTTTTCCAAAGAGCTGGGAAATCTTAAGACTCTAAGAATAGCTCGTTGAGCCACCAGGATTATGCCTTAATTTGCTTTATGCTGAGTATGGGTCACACTACAGAAGGATGCCAGTAGTTACACAGAGAGAGTTTGCGGAGTGGGTGAGAAAGAAGGATGCACCCTGTCTCTGGGGACCCAGGTGCCAGTCTAGGTCCTAGCTGGGAAACTTCAGCAAGTTTCCTATGCTTTTCTGGGCCTCAGTTTCTTTGTAAATACTTCGAAGGATTTGGATGTGACAACCCATAAAGGAACCATCAGTTCTAATAGGCCACTATATAAGAAACGGGGGATGTTCCAGATTCGTGGTTCTAAATGCCAGCCATAATCCTGCTTTTGAGGAAATCAACAGTGCAAATGGAATGTCTGGGAGGATTTTTGATATTCATTATCCAAATAGCGTTTGTTCGGGGCCAGTTAGGCACCAGGCTTCCTGCTAGCAAATGGACTTGTGGGTTTGGAAAGTGCGCTCCCCATGGGACCTTTCCGAATTTATAAGCCAGTAGGGGGATGCAGAGAAGTGAATAGGAAACCCAACCTTTTGACAAGGGCTATCACGGGAGTGTTGGTGAAGTGTTGGGTCTGATTGTCCTCTCAAAGGCCGTTGCAGCAGTATTGATAGATGAGAGCTCTGAGTGGTGACTGAGGCCGTGTTGTTGCAGTGGGCTCCTGGTGGAAGGATGAGTTGAGCCTGGCTTTTCTGTCTCACACGTGCTTCCTCCCCATGGGGTGCCTTCCATCATGTTCCATACAGGAGCAAGGCCCTCACCAGACGCAGACCCTCGAGGTTAGAGTTCCAGACTTCAAACTCACAGCCCCATAAGCGTCTGTTGCTTTTCCTTTATGCAGTCGGTGGTACTCTGTTAGTAGAAATGGGCTAAGATGGGGAGATAAGAGCATTCATAGCAGAGGCCCCATGGGAGATCAAGGAAGGCTTCCTGATGGCTGTGATGGATGATTTGAGGAAGATTTGAAGGATGAGTAGGAGTAAGTCAGATGAAAGGGATGGGAAAGTCAGATAGTGTAACCTGAATATTTAAAGATTTTGATCCAGACAGAGTCAAGAGTATTGGGGCAATTTGAAAGCATGAGCACTGTCCCAAAGGGAGAGATGGGTACTCTCGAGAAACAAGGACCAGCATATGAATTCCTTTGCTTGTCAGATAGATTGCTCTTCCTACAGCATGGAGACCAGAAAGTGGAACCAAGGATGGAGGCAGGGATCTCCAGAGGGAGACAAGGATGGGAAGAGGGAGCTGGCACAGGAGAGACAGACATAAAAATCTGTGAGACAGCAAATCTCATGAGTGGGAAGAGATTGAAGGCAGATGGCCGGAGTCCTCGGCTTGTGCATTGTATGAACAGGGGAGCTGTTTGCTGAGTTAGGAATGGAGAGGAGGGGCAAGTCTGGGGAAAAAACAATAATGTAGTTTTGAACAAGCTGAGCTTCAAATGACTGATACATTGTAGGTGCGCAATCAGCACTCGTGGAATGAACGAAGGTGCAAGGGGCAGCGTGCACATCTAACTGGGCACGGAGCTCTCCTGTCAGGATGGGGATTGTGGATGGAGATTTCTACTCTGATGTCTTCAGTGTACTTACATGAAGCTTAAGAGGGTGTGGAGAAAAAGGAACAGTTTTGCACTGTGGGTGGGATGTAAATTAGTACAACCGCTATGGAAATCAGTATGCAGGCTCCTCAAAAGACCAGACCTGGAACCACCATCTGACCCAGCTACACCACTTCTTCTTATTTGCCCTGCAGAATTCAAGGCATCTTACTACAATCATCCATGCACACCCATGTTTATAGCAGCGCAATTCACAGCAGCCACACTATGAACCAGCCTAGGTGTCCATCAATGGATGAATGGTTGAAGAAAATGTGGTATCTATACACAATGGGATTTTAGTCAGCCGTAAAGAAAAATAAATTATGGCATTTTCAGGAAAGTGGATGGAACTAGAGACCGTCATGTTAAGCAAAATAAGCCAAATTCAAAAGGTATATTCGTCAATTGTGTCCAGAGGAACAGAACCAACAGGAGATATATATTAGATACATATAGGTAGGCTCACACAACCAGAGGCTGGATAGTCCCACAGTAGCAGGCTGGGGAACTGGAGGAACCTCTAGCTGTGGAGTTCAGGATGCTGAAGCCTCAGGATCAAGGGATCAATGACGCTACCCCAGTCCAGACCAAAAGCCTGGAAACTCCCTGCAGAATCACTGGGCAGAGCATGCTTGGGAAGAGTGCTGGAGTCTGATGTCCTCAGAAGATCACAGAAGCAATCAAGAACCGTCCAAGAAGAATGGGATCAGCATCTTCTGCTGCTTCCGGTTCTTCCAGCTTTTATTCTGTCCAAGCCTCCAACCTATCAGTCTGTGCTGCCCACACTTAGGATGGGTCTCTGCTTCAGTTCACCATCACACATGCCAATCAGTCCTAAAAACACACTCATTGACAGACCTGGAAGGTTCTTACGCTTGATCTTAGCCAAAAGGCCGAGAAGCGATAGACCTGGAAGATTCTTAATCTTAGGCATATCCTAATCTAATCATATTGACCATTAGAGAAGGTTAAGGGTCTTATGTTTTCTCTCATATGTGGAAGCTAGAGAGGAAAAGGAAAACAAAAGGTTGGGGTGGATCTCCTAAAAATCAAAGAGAGAGCAGTAGAGGAAAGGGACCAAGGGGTGGGAGGAAGGGAGGGAGGGGGAAAAGCTGGGGAGTGGTTATAGTGTGTGCACGTATGCATGTGTAACAACAAATCCCATCAAGATGTACAACTATCATGCACCAACAAAAATGTGGAAAAAAAGAGACTTGAATCCCTGGGAGGGGTTGTGATCCTGCAGGGGAAGGAGTAGGGAGGAGAAATGAGGGTTCTCGGCTGAGAGCAGAGGAGTACCCACGCCTGTGGGCAGGCAGAGGAGAGGAGGACTCCAGGAGGCCCAGTAGGTGGGGCTAGAAGTAAGCTCTCTGAAGGCTGAGGTTTTTGATTTATTTTGGGGACCCTAATATTGTCTGAACTGTGTCCCCTCCAAATTCATATGTTTAAACCCTGACCCGCAATGTGACTGTGTCTGGAGGTAGGACCCTTAGGAGGCCACCTATGTTAAATGAGGTCATCACGGTGGGGCCTTACTCTGATAGGACTGTGGCTTTATTAGGAAAGGAAGCAATCTTTCTCTCTCCCTCCTCTACCCCTTGTATGCAAAAACACATTGAGATGGTGACAATCTACAAATCAGGAAGAGGGCCCTCACCAGAACCTGACCATGCCAGCACCCTGATCTCAGACTTCTAGGGTCCCAAACTGTGAGAAAATAAATGTCTGTTGTTTAAGACAGTCTGTGTTGTTCGTTCTGGCAGCCTGAGCTGACTAAGACAGTACCCAGTTAGAGATGGTCTTGGTAAATAAAGGTAATCAATATTTTTTTTGAGAGAGAACTGAATGAATGAGTCATTCATTGGTATTTTTACAAATGTGTTACTTCCTCAACACAATGTGATAACATGGTATGATTGCAATTGAGGGGGGGTGAGAGAGGGAAGAAGCACTTGCTGGCATGGGGGTCCTGGATGCTTAGAGAAAGAGGCAGCCATGAAAAAAAAATAAAGAAAGAAAAGAACGTAAAAGAGAAAAAAAGAAAGTCCTGAAAGGACTCACAAATATATTTTAAAAAATTCATTTGGTTAGGCTTGGCTCTGAAATTGGGCATGGTAGACTGTGTGTGTCTGAGTGTGTGTAAAAGCCCTTCTTAACCTTAGATATGACTATCTAAATCTAAGTGTATTTAGGCACAATCTGGATATTGCTCTTCACAAAGAAATAATACCCTAAGCTGCCAGTGAGATTCCTCAAGTAAACAACAGATAAAGAGTAGAAGAGGGACACAGTGTAACAATAATTGAAATAATTGGAATTCTTGTATTACACATGGCACTTATACTGGAAGTGCTTTCTAAATTGTCTTCTACCATGCAACGTAGGCAAATGATCTAAAAAGTTCTTAGAATGTTTTAAATAAATTTTCCAAGAAAATGTAAGATGAATGCTACTAAATTCTACTAAGCTGGCAGATTAAATCTGAATCATTTATTGATTCATAATAAAGTGCAGCCATTCTGTCTGGCACCCAAGAATTCAAATTATCTTCATCAAGTCCTGAGTAAGAAGATGGAAAATAGCATCTGAGGTCACAAGGTCTGCAAGAGGAAGGGTCTTTGGCTTGAGTCTTGGTTTGCAAATTACGTCTCTTTTCTTCGCTGTGGCGGTGTGTCTGGAAATGTGTGAAAGAACGCTGATTCCATTTGGCTTCTTGGTAACATGCACCTTTGCAGGCTTAGGTAAGATTTGAACACATTAAAAGCCTGCTATACTTGAAAAGGTGCATGACTAGTGAAGTGTTAGTAACTGATTCTCAGCCTGGGCAGTCTGGCTGAGAACAGAGTAGCTCAGCACCTGATGCCAGGGGGAGCTGCAAGGCAAGCACCTGGCTGGTGGTGCCATTGGTTGGAAATGGGGCACATGTACTCCAATTTATAAGAGATCACCTGGTCCAGTTGGCAAAATAAATCTGTGGCAACAGAAATCAGAGCAACGGTTGCTGTGGAGGTTGGGGGTTGACTGGAATGGGCAGGAAGGAACTTTCTGGAGTGATGGAAATACTCTAAAATTTGATTGGCATAGTTGCTACATAGGCATACCCTTCTATCCAAACTCATCAAACTGTGTACTAATGTGCATTCTACTGTATGTACACTTTGACTCAAAAAGCAAAAATCCAAAGCCATGTGAAAAAAAAGAGGGGGCTAGGAGCTAATCAAAAGCACTTACAACGAATAACCAAACTATCTTTAAAACGAGCCCTTAAAAGGAAGCTCATTATTCATCCACTTTAGAGGAAAAGAGATGACGTCAAATAAATGCTCAAAAACAAGCTCCCAAATATAGCATTTGTTATCTGTATAATGATCAGTTTGAACAGAGTTAAACTTACACTTTGTAGCCTGGAGAACCCATGTCTGGTGGGATAAGCTATTGTGGAAATGTTTCCACAATAGTTCCACATTTATTTTCTTTCATGCTTCTGTTGGAGGAATCATGTTTTTGTTACTGTAAAAAGCTTTTAATGGAGCTAGAGAAGAAGCTAAGTTTGGCCGCAGTATGATCTGGTTAACAACCAAATTTTTGGAGCTCTCTGGTGAATCGTGTCACCAAGAACCTCAGGACTATGCCTGGAGATGGTACAAATATGAATTTTGACTTCACGGTCTCAGTCACTGTGCAGATGCAGAGATAACCTTTAAGTAAAACACAGCTGTGGACGCGGTAGGACACCACATGGAAAGTCAACTTTTAGGCATCGTTATCCTGAGAGATGGGATGTTATTTTATCCTTTACAGTACCTGGAATAATAAATTAGTCAATATTGATGATCTAACAATGACTAGGTACTGTTCTAGGCTTTCAAATTCCCAAATATTTCTAGCCAGACAGACCTTGTCCTTAAAGAGCTTCTGAGCAGGACGAGAAGATTAAAAATATATTTATATAAATAACTGATTCAAACAAGAAGGGGTAAATGCATGAGAACTACCAGTGGAACTCAGAGGTGAGGAATTCTCTTTGGATAAGGGATAAAGGAAGGTACCATGGATGTGGTGGTGGCATTGGGATTAGACCTTGAAAACGGAGATGTCTGCCTTGACCAGGCAGGGAAGTGGACAGAAAGAGAAGAGGTTTGGAGTTCTTAGAGTGTCACACTTCTGTTTGGCTGAGTATAGGCCACACATGGGAGGTGCTAGACTAGAAAGAAGCAATGGAGAGAGGATGGCTGGAACTCCTGGGGAAGCTGGGATCTGGTTAAAGATGTAGTTGAGTCATGACTAGACAGATCCCAGAGCAGTCAAGAAAACGAACCAGCCGCAGAATCCAGGAAAAACTGGAAGAAGTAAGAGATGCAGAGGTCTTGGGAGGCTCTTAGCACAGGTAAGATGATGGGGGGCTGAAAGAGGGTAATAGAAATGCAGCAGACAGCAAGAGGTGGCAAAGCTGGGATGCTCAGGAATTGCTTCTTGATCTGGTGTGGAAGGCAAAACAAAGTCAGGTCTCAAAGAAAATGCTGGTATTTTAATCCAGTGCCCAGAGGGACAGTGAAGCTGCACACAAAGGGAAGTTGGGGGGTGGAAACACGATGTTGGGGGAGTGGGAATGAGGACTTAGGAGATGACTGGGAAAGGGGTCTGGAGACTGACCAGCAGTAGTGTAGAGAAACAGATCTGAGCCTTCCTTACCTGGTCAGTGAGTCACTGCAGGGTTGTGTGTGTTCCTCATAAGAGCTGGCAGGGAAGAAGAGAGGGCTGGCGCCTACGTGAAGCCACAGCCAGGTGCTAGAGGAAAACCCACATCACATCAGGCTCCAGTGCACCAGGCTTTTCCACCGCCATCATTGAGTTGGGGACACAACTGACCAAGATGTTTGAGAGTGGTTGCTGGAAAGAAAGTGGTCAAGAAAACTGTCTTCAGTGGACTTCTCAGACTGGCTTTGACTGTAAGTGTCTGCAGATGCCAAGTCTCTGAGAGGACAGGTGACTTATTCCTCTATGTTCAGGTGAATGTTTGCAGTGGCCTTTCTTATTTTCTCATTTCTTTTTTTCTCGTCTCCATTCTCTTTTCCTTCCTTCCCACATCCTCTCCCCTCCCCTTTGCTCTTCTCCCCTCTTCCCCTCTTTTCCTCCCTCCTTGCATATACTTGTTTTATTTTGAACTGGCCTAGTGAATGTGTGACCATTATTGATCAGTGAGAGGAGCTACTGTCACCAGAATTTGCCAATGTCACCAACAAAGGCTAAAAATCTTTCTTTGTATATTTTCTTATTTTTGCAGTGCTGGGGGTTGAGCCCACGGCGTCTGGCATGCTCGGCAAGCACTCTACTGTTGAGTTACATCCCCTGCCCTCAGTTTTATTTATGTTCAATATTAATTGCTGTTGCTGATTACAGAGGGAGCTCGTCTGTGTTCCGATACTGTGTTATATTGGGTCTTTCAAAGCACAAAAACATATATTTGCATTATGACAGCATTAACTTTTTTCTTCCGTTTTTCTTTTTTCTTTCTACTAGTTTCAAGAACCACTCATAAATCTCTTGGTAACTGCACAGGTTCCTAAGGCCAGAGACTAGCCACTCTTGGCATTGTGATTAAAGTCATTTAATACCCAAGGCAGTGACAAATGTCTGATAACGAAGGCTCCACTAGGTATTGTGTGTCCTGGGACCCTGGGGGAGGGCACACTTGGAGCACCTTATACCAACTGTTGCTCCATGGTCAAGAGAAAAGTTGAGGGTCAGCACATGGGCACTCTCAGGAGACGCAAGACCTCTGCCTGTGATCAAAGTCAGCACGATGAAAGCTTAAGATCCCACCTTTGTCTTATCTACATATGCTCAGACTTAAAAAATACATTCTCCACGTGTTTACAGAAAGTAGTCAACCAGCTTTTGGTGGAAAGATTTGTGGGTTTGGTTAATGAGGTAGAGGAGTGTTATATTTCAACTGCAAACCTGTCCCTGGAATGCCAGGACATTTATTTCAAAGTCTGATTTCCTTGTGCCACAGAAGGCCTGGCAAAAGTGTGTTTACTCAGAGATGTGTGGGGCTGGGACCAGCAAGGCATTTGATCCAAGTGTATTCCAGCAAGCTTTACTTGTTCAATTATATTCTTTAGGAAAACCACCCCTGGCACATTCTGTAAACTTGATCTCCATACACTTTTGACGGGCATTCTATTTTCGCCGTAGCCTATGATTTACAGCCAGGCAGGCTGGTTTCCTTCTTGCCTAGGGTGACTGTAAAAAAAAAAAAAAAGAAAAAGAGAGAAAAAAAGAAAAACCCAACAAATAAACAAACAAACAAACCAAAAACGTGTGGGACACTCTCCTGGCTCCACAAGTAGAGAGTAAAGGGGGCTGGAGTTCCTTCTCCCCGGTGACATGCTCCAGCTATGCCACACTGTTGGACCGCAAGCCTCCCTCACTCCCCACTGCCATTCATCTAGCTCTGAGCAGCAGCCCAGCTGCCGTGTCTGCCGGGAGGGGCTGCCAAGTGCCCTGCCTACTGGCTGCTTCCCGAGTCCCTGCCATTCCACACACAAACATCCACACACGCTCTGCCTCGATCACACACCGAGCCGCTCGAACATGTGAGCACATTCATTCCTTCCTTCTCACTGTCTCGGCCCTTGACTTCTGCAAGCCCATGGAACATTTCTGGAAAGACGCTCTTGATCCAGCAGGGTAGGATTGTTTTGATTTCTCTCTCTCTCTCTCTGTGCAGCTTGAGCATTTTGAGAAAGCAACTTACCTTTCTGGCCAGCATCTGTATCCTAGCTAGGAGATGGGGAATTGCTGTTTTCAATGGGGGTGGGGGGGATGTGTGCCGCTCTTTTTTCTTTCAGGAGTTGTAGGATTCTTTGTGCCATTTATATATAATTTGGCAGGCTCAGATTTTTAAAGAGCCCCATGAAGTGCTTTTGCATGTGTTGTAAAAAAGGCATTTGAAAACTGAAAGTGTGATTTACGGAAACTAAATCATCTATAAAAAAATTTGCTGTGGAAAGTAATGGTTGCTGGCCATAGAGAGAAATATCTACGATTCACCTAAAGTGTTTTTAACCCTTTCTCTGTGTATGGTCTATAGTTATTGATGCTAAACTCAATTTTGGTTTCATATTAAATCAACTCATCTGTACATCATTCAAAATGGATCTGTTTTTGCAGGAATTAGATAAAATGTGTACTTAGTATAAAATGTTAAAAATGTTACCATTAGTAACAGTAACCTTGGCATTTATATATGCCATGAACATTTTGTCAGGTACTCTTTTGGGTATCTGAGAAAGCAATTAAGGTAAAGTATTAATGTCTATATCAGAGGCTATTAGGTTGGAGCAAAGGGAGTTTATTAAAAAGTATAAACTAATCATGATTATGAATTTTGATGTACTTACCAAATCTTTTGCCTTATTAATAGGTGTGTGTGGGGCACATGTATGCATGTGTGTGGGGGCAGGCAGGTTGGTTTTAATTCAGTTGAGCTGAAAATTTGTTTCTATTTCTTTTTCATTTGGATATTTGAGTCTGCATATCCTAGCCCAAGTGAACCCAGAAACTCCATCTGTAGAACTAAAGAAATGAAATGCAGAAATTCATTTTTAAATTGCTGGGTAGACAGACAGTGTAACGCAATTGCCAAAGCTTTGGCTCATGACCTCTTGGAGGTTATGTTTTGTGGGGAAAGGTCGTGTTGCATACTCAGTTTCCCAAAGTTTTGGTTGCATAACCAAACACCCATTTGTGCTTAACCAAAGTTTTTTCTGAATCATCATTCACATAAGAATTTCTAAAGGGAGCAAGCACCGTGGTCCAACTTAAACAGAAAAGTCAGGCTGGGAGAGTCTCAGAAGGTTGTGTCTGGAAGGGACCTCTTCAGGAGCATTTGGCAGACAAGGAAACCGAAGTGTGGCAGCCTTTTCCTGCCTGCAAAAAGCTGTATTTCCTCTAAGTACACCTTGCATCTCCTTTCTCCTTGCCCCCACAAGCCTCCTATCAATTCCTTCAGCTGCTAAATATAGCCGGCTGTGGCTGGCTGCATAGGCAACCGCACACCCCATCCTATCTGCCATATCTCAGTAACAGAGTAGTCCTCCCCAGGGTCATTCTATGTACACACTACATATTTCTAACCAAGGAGAGTGAATCAAATAGAAAGACAAACAGAGATAGATTGGAGCCTGGCATGGGTGCATCAGGCAACACATTAGAGAAAGCCAGCGCCTGGCTTAGTCTTCCATGTCTGGTCTGTTTTAATCCGGGTCTTCCTCGGGCCACATTGAGGCGCTCCCTGGGCACCCCCGCCCCCTTGCAGTGAAATTCAGCCTTCATCCAGCAGCGACCACAAGTAAAGTTCAGGAAAGCGACTCTTTGGGAACCCTCCAGAACCAGCGGTGCCTGGAGTGATGTTTAAACCACTGTCAGTGCGTGGCGACAGTCCCTGGCGGCTTCCAGCACCTTGGTAATGCATGTGAGCATAGGAGACCTGTACTTAAAGTTGGAGACGCGGGAGCCCGGGAGTTGGCGGGGTGCGTTAGCGCCAGGGTTGCACTTGCTGGAGTTTGGCCAGAGTTTGGCCACCTGGCTCCGCGGTCGGCCCTCAGGGCAGGGCCAGGGCCAGGGCCAGGGCCAGAGCTTGAGTCTCTGCAGGACACGGGCTGAGCCGCCTCTAACCGGGGACTGTGCTCTTTTTCCAGGTGGCCCGCCGGCTGCTAAGCTCTCTGCCGCGCTGGGAGACAGTCCGCGCCTTGCCCTGCGGCCGCACACCATGACCATGACCCTCCACACGAAAGCATCGGGAATGGCCTTGCTGCACCAGATCCAGGGGAACGAGCTGGAGACCCTAAACCGCCCGCAGCTCAAGATGCCCCTAGAGCGGCCCCTGGGCGAGGTCTACGTGGACAGCAGCAAGCCCGCGGTGTTCAACTACCCCGAGAGCGCCGCGTACGAGTTCAACGCCCCCGCCGCCCCGGCGCCGCCGGTCTACGGCCAGCCCGGCCTCGCCTACGGCCCCGGGTCCGAGGCGGCCACGTTCGGCGCCAACAGCCTGGGGGGCTTCCCCCAGCTCAACAGCGTGTCCTCCAGCCCGCTGATGCTGCTGCACCCGCCGACGCAGCTCTCGCCCTTCCTGCACTCGCACGGCCAGCAGGTGCCCTACTACCTGGAGAACGAGCCGAGCGCCTACGCGGTGCGCGAGGCCGGCCCCGCGGCGTTCTACAGGTACCCGCGCCCGCCGCTGTCGCAGCCCCGGTGGCGGGTGCGCGCTGCGGGAGGGCGGAGGGAGGGAGCGGGTGAGCGCGCCGCGCAGGTCCCGGCTCGCTGCAGGCAGGGGCGGCTGAGGGCGGGCGCACTCTGTTCGCGACGGCGGGAGCCCCGGGATGGTTTTGGTGGGATCCCGAGTTCTCTCCATGGACAGTTGAAAAACAGTTTGTTCTCCACCTCCTACCATCTGCGGGAGAGGCGGATCCCAAAGCCCGTGTGCTTCCTAACTAAACAAGTGTTGGAAAATCCTACAAAGCAGCAGTTATTTCTGGGAGGGGGGAAACACCCCAAAGCAAATAAACCCGAGGCGCTTTGCGTCACCAGCAAAGGACCTGCTTTGCTGTTTAAAGCTGGAGGTGTTTGGGGTTAGTGGAACTCAGAAGAGTTTTACTTATTTCTGTTTATTTATTAACTGTGATTGTTATTATTTTAAGATTTTGTTTTAATGTGCTAGCAAAACTTCCTTTCATCTAGAATCTTGGATTTGGAAATATGCAAGCAATAATGATGAATTGGGGGAAGGCGCTTCTTACCTACTTCTGCCTTCCTCCACATCCCACTTTCCAAGGGCTTTGGATTGAATCAGGCTGCTCAGGAGAGCACACAGGAGTTGAATGCGTCTCCACAAGTTTCTGATTTCTCACAGTTTCTGGCTGATTCCGTGTTGAAGCAGATTGCTGGCATATGACTTTTGACAGCCGGAAATTTATAGGTGTCCTGTAAGCTCAAAACATGCCCCGCGGAAGCACCAGTGCTTTAAAATAATCTGCCTGCTAAGTTACATGTCTGGCCTGCCAGGCAGAGAATGCACCGGGTCAGCTGGGGTCCATGTCTTGTCACCTTGTGCAAGAAGCACAGGGGAACTCTTCTTGACCCTGGAGGAGATTGTTCTGTCTTTATTTTCTCTTAATAGAGATTGCTCCTTCTGCCTCCCCATTACCTCTCATTTTCTTTTTGAAAGTCTCCCTCCCCAGCTGGCCTGCATAGGACTTGGGTGGGAGTTTCTGATAAATGTAGGTGTGGGAGGACTGGATAGCTGGGCTGGGTGGGGAAGCTTCAGGGTGCCACATTAGGCACTTCCCAACTGTACACTGCTGTCCCAGCCCTTCTGCTCTGCAAACTGTGGACCCTGTTCTATTTAGTGTTCTATTTCCAGAGGTATTTATAGCAGAAGAAACTGCATTAAGGTGCAGGTTAGCACCAAAGGATACTGGATAACACATTCTTGGGGTATCCAACTTACATCTGTAGTGCCTTTGGAGCGTCCCACAACCGAGCGAGTCCAGGTTGAGTTATTACTTAAAAGATGAACAATGAAAGAAACTTTAAAGAGTTGCCATATTTCAAATTAATTTCACTTGTTTTAATTCAGGGTTAAACTGGAAACAGAAAAAAGGTTTCTTCTGCCTAACTTTTTTTTTTCATTTGGAAGAACAAGATACAGCGATTAAGTCTAATTTCCCACATTTTAAACTTCATGGAAGGCATCAGTAGAATGTGAATTCCATAACCTTATGGTGGACTCCCCAAACTGTTTTCTTTTCCATTTAATTTTCAGTTCTTTTATTGCAAATGAATGCCGCTGAATTTCAATGGGCACTAATGAGACTGCTCCTTGGTGGATTACATTCGCTGCCTTGCTAATAATTACAAAGTGAGCATGGTCAAATAAAGAGGGGACCACATTTTATTCAAAACTGTTCATCATCCCAGTGGCAAATAATATCACTATAATACGCCCCATCTCCAACTTTTTCGCATTAAACAATATTCAAATACTTTTTGAATACTAAAAAATGACAAGAAACTTTTTAAAGTAAAGTAAAATACTCACAGAAATGGAATTCTCTGGGGAAGCTCAATTTTGGAATGCTTTATTTTTTCCTGTGTGGTTTGCCTCTTATTATCCAGGGATGGAGGGAGGTGTCTATGCAAGTTATTTCAAATATACAAATATTATTTAATATTTTTTTCCTTCTCAGTTTTCCTGTATGAATACTTTTGCAGAGAAAGAAAACAATTGATTCGACTCTTGAAAAAACCTTTAATTTTCTCAAGTAATTCTTAAAAGTTTTAGGGCTGAAAGCAATGCTCTCAAACTGCTTACCATGACACAGGTTAAAAAAAAAATAGTGAGTCTAGAACATTATTAAGGAAATAAAACAGAAAAATATAATAGAAAATATTGGAGTATAGGTATTTAGTTAGGTAAGTTTTGTTCCCTGTAATTTTGTTGTAATTTTATGTGCTTCTGTGTAAAGATTGTGATGCAAAATATATTTCTTACTGTGGGTTACAGTCAAAGAGTTTGGAAGATACAGGCCTAAAGGGGTTTGTTCAGTAAAAACAAAAACAAACAGTCAATATGTCAGGCAGTGGCTCTGGTTTTATCTCCATAAACCAGAAAGCTTATCTGACTGTTTTCATTTTTTCTTTCTCATGCACTTCATCCTAGTGTATTTAGGTCAGTTAGACTAAGTTTGCTACTTCTGATTCTTAACTTTTCATTTGTAGAATGGTGCTGTTGTTTGGATTATCCACCTGAATGACCCATTGGGATATTCAGAGAGTTTGTGAGAAGTTCACATTATTTAGCATTAAGAGGCTGTAGTTACTTTCTTCTTCCACGGGTTGCAATATATAGCCACATTTATGCACGAGGAAAAGTAACAGGTAAAATCGTGCAGGGGAAATCATAACGTGAGAAAGATTGTCACACGTCCCAACAAATCGTTATTAACAGATAATCAGTTTGTTAATAGGCGAGCTGTGATTTTGCAAGATATGTCTTACCTAAAATTTCATGATGAAGGCCTCTTGTCTTGGCCTCCTCTTTAGGGTGCAGACAGCTTAGGGATTTAGAACAAAGCTCAAAACAAAACAAAAGAAAAAAAAAGAAAACCTTTTTTAAAGTTTTAAAATTCAAAGTAGATGTTGAAAGTGCATGATTATTTCCGTTTTCTTCCTCAGGATTTCTAAAGGCTGAACATTGCCTACTTCTTCTGAGTGGCTCATGTTCAAGTTTCCAGTAATTCTTTCCTTGTGCTTAGATGCTATTTCAGCTCCGTTTCTTTCTGTTCTTACTTTTTTCATTCATTTAAATTGCTACTGATTACCTGACACATACTGCCTGGGGAATGAGTGTGTGTTCGGATGAAAGCCGAGTCACATTTCCAATCTCCATTTCATTTTCACCTACTCCATGTGGCTTGTACCTGTTTGGTGGAGAGCTCCTGAAGGATAATTGCCACTTATTCTAATCTTCTTTCTCACACTCTGTTAATTTGGATCCCTGCCTATAATTGTTTGTTATTTACTTTTGTGGATATATTTAGGCTATGACATTTATAATTTGAGAAAATTCAGGTTGAAGATTTTGGTTTCTTATGCTTTTAAGAATATAAAAGACAGGGGCAAGAAATAGCCAACGGCAGGCACAATAGAGGGCCGGGAAAACCATGAAAGACTGGTCAAACTTCCCATTAGTGATGAGGAAATAGGAATTTTGTCAGGTGAGATTGCATATGTAAAAGTGGTATGTAAGCTGTGCAAACATTCGATATTCTTTTGGCTTTTTCCTCATACTAATATTTGTGGCTGTGCTTTCTTAATCTAAAAGCCAGGAAAGGAGAATACATTTCAGTGGTCAGGAGTTTTGCTATAAACACGGAGTGCTGATACTGTGAAATCTTTTTCTCTGGAAGCCAAATATAGGTAAAATCTTTATCACCATCTGCAACGTTTGTTTGCAGCCTGGGTTATTGTAAGGAGCCTTTATTTTATAGATACATTTTTTAAGAATGATCAAATCAGATGTGAAATCTAACTCACGTAGACTGATTACGTGAAAAGAATTTTACATTAGGATGTACATGAATTTTAACTGTATTTTCTCAAATCCATACTCTACATAAAATTAATACTTCTCCCGTCTCCCTATGCCTGCAGTGTTATTTTTAATGTAACTTTAGAAGACTCAGTTGAAAGAACAACATTCTGGGCACGTTCTTTCCTTTCTCAGGAGACTTTAGAGAGGGGCAAGTTAGTTTTTTGATTTAAAGCTAAGTTTCAGCTTGATCTTCTACGAAAGGAAAGCACAGGGTGTCCATTTGGAACCCAAATGCCTGCTCTAGGAAAAGATGCTATATAAATTTATATATATATGTATATATAACTTGAACAGAAACCAACCAAAGTCAAAGTGAAAGGCAAAAAACACTTCAGCAAACTCATCATGTAGACTTATATTTTAAGTGCATCCAGTCAATTGATGGATAATATTATTTGAAAAAAAAATGTATCTGAGCCATTTCTCCTCCATCCCTAAAATGTCTTTACCCTGTCTCATGAGATCTGAGAAACTTGGTGGGATGGAGATTAAGGGAAAACCCTTTATAATCATCTTGTTCTCATGAGGGAAGAAAACCATCACTGAGCTCTGTACTTTGGAGAATATCATTAGGAATGATGAAAGTTTGGCCTTCACTGGCAGTGTTTTAAATGACGTGTATTTTTAAAATAGGAAGAATGGAATTAACTATGTTGGTTGCGACTGACAAAATTTCTTGTCATTTAATAAAATAATGTTAAATAACTTTTTGAATAAATGTGGGTGTGGCTGTCACTCACAGGTGGTGTGGTGGCTTGGTGATTATGTTAATGATGGGGTGGGTGGTGGTGAGGATGGTAGTGGAGTGTTGGGCTCTGTTGGGGCAGGTTGCAGTTCTGGTTGCTTGATATATAGAGGCCTACCCTATGCAGAAATCAAATCCTTCTAATATCCGACTCACTTTTGTGAGGTTATAATTTAAAAGTCTGAAATTTCAGTGTGGTTGTTAATAATAATAATAATACTGTAAATCTATTAAGTGTCTGTAATTTCTACCCAGAAAATTCAAACAAACAAGTAAACAAACCAAAAAACCCAAATAAGCTTGAGGTTTTTTTTTGTTTGTTTGTTTGTTTTTGTTTTTGCCTCTGAATGCTAGAGGACCAAATTGTGTCACTAGTTTGGTCTCTTAATATTTTCTATTTTGATCAAATGTGCTGTCTTTAATAAGGCAGTGGACTTCTTTGTCCTGAAATTTCTACTTTCTAGAGTTTCTGTGAATGATGCTTGAGTAAACCATATTGTTTAAAATTACTAGCTGGTTAAATAGTGTTCAAGACTAGATATGTTCTAATGAGTCCTTGAAAATCTAGATGGGTTCTTTTTGAGAATTCCCCAAATGTTGTCAGTCCCAAGAGTGAGCAGGGCTTCTGCAGGTCTTACCTCCTGCCTGGAAGCTGCAAAACTGGCTGGTCCTCACTGTGGTTCCATTCTTGGTCTGTATTCTCCAGCTCAATGCCACTTCCCCAAACATTGGCACGGTTAAGGGGCCCAGCGGCCAGTGTGTCCAGGCTGGTGCTACTTCCTGGGCCGTTCTCTTGGTCCTTTGATCACTGACAGGCTTTGATTTCTTCTAAATCTTTGAAAGCAAAAGATGCTTTTCTAATTTCCTGCAACTAAATCATATTATAAATAGTTAATTGTACATAGACATATTTCCTCTTTTCTCTGTGATCTTTTCTTTTTCAATCCATTCTCTTATTTTCTTTGCCTTATTTTCTGATAAATGGAAACATTAAATTCTCTTTAAACTCTTTTTGGTTCTTTCCCCTGTCATGAGTTTTATTTTCTTCCTATTTTAGTTGTTCCATCTGTGAAGTCTCAGATTTTTCCTTCCACCTTTTCTGGTTTGCTTCTTTATTGACCTATTTCATCTGTTATTTTAATGAAATTTGGAACACGGTTCAGCAGAGTTCCTACCTACTATGGGAAAACCAGTAGTGAAAAAATATTCCTTAATAACTGAGAGTGCCATTAGCTAGATTGAAAGTTTTTCAAAATTATTTTTGCTTGTCTCTTAGAAATATGAAACAAATGAAATCAAGAAATTTTCGCTTAGTGGAATGGCTTGGATGGTTCATTTGTTCTCTTGCCTGCCTTGCTCCACACTGATAGCTCAGTGAGGGGACAGATGGCATAAAATTCATTTTGAAAAAATATTTTTATTAAGGAATTGAGTTATTGTACGTCACAGATGCATATAAAGTAAAAATGCGATAGGCATATAGCATAGAAGGCATGTTTGTATTCCCAGTAACGCATCAAACGATGTTGCACCTAATAGCTGGGAAA
Source organism: Aplodontia rufa (assembly GCA_004027875.1). Lineage (NCBI taxonomy): Eukaryota > Metazoa > Chordata > Mammalia > Rodentia > Aplodontiidae > Aplodontia > Aplodontia rufa. Next base: position 7,944 of record PVKS010015650.1, on the reverse strand, counting down.
TCTTATAGCATGGGTGGGTGAAATTCTAACACTCAAAGCTGTTGTGTTTGAATATTGCATGGAGATTAAAAGGAAAAAAAATAAGCTGCCTTGGTCATTGTCATCCTGTGGACCGGGTTTCTAGACCAGGAGTTCTAGAACCACGTGAATGTGCTCAAAATGTTTATGCCAATCTTAATTTCCTATTCAATCAACATAAAAGCTCATTTTGAAAAACAGTTTAACTGCATTCATGATTCATTTTACTTATGTCATGAAGTATTTAAACAGTGATTTTTTTTTATGTAAAACTTTCATAATGCAATGGCGTCAAAAGCATAACTGATTTTAAAAGTCCATTATGGTGACTTTGGTTTTGGTGTTTTGGAAGACCTTTCAGGTGGTTCTATTTATTTTTGCTGGGATATTTCAAGCAATTCAGAGTGAAAGGATGTACATCCCAATTTGAGTATGAGACGCAAGACAGTGACATTGGAAGTTATTTTCTCTAGTTACAGGAGAAAAGAAAAGAATTGTGGGGCCTTTGGGAGCGCCTTTCATTTTTAGTAGGAAGGATCCCTGAGTGCGGACCCTGATGGACACCATGTCTCATTCATCCCGTATGTCTTTCAGCCCTTTGCAAAGCATGTAGCACATGAATATGCAGAGAAGGGGTTGAGTGATGGTGGTGGGCAGGAAGCACCAATTGCTTCTATCTGCTCAGTCTCTTGACTGGGGGAAAGGCCATTCAGGAGGAGGCTCCTGGGGACCTACCATATTTTCTTCTCAGGGCGATGGTTCAGTATTCACTAATTCTGTATTCACAGTCACTCTATAGAACATAACTATAGTGAATAATGAGAATCGATACTACAAAAGAAAGCAATTTAAGCATGTTTGGAAGGTAGGCTGCTTATATCTCTGTTCTGGTTTAATGCTTATCTAGCAGTAATCTGGCAAGTTATTGAACCATATGCCTCAGTTTACTCGTTTGTAAAATGTTGGTCAGAATCAGACCCACGTCTTTTGGATGTTGGGAGGATCAAATGAGTTCATGGATGACTAGGGCACGTATCGAGTCACTATTTTTCATTTCTCTTTTAGAAGAGGAATGGAAACTACCCACTAATGATGAAGAAGGGGCTTTCTAAGTGTCTGCAATGTTTGTGATTTCCTTCCATTGGCTTAATTTGCCTTTAAGGGATCAACTTTAATACCCTATTGTGATTAGAAGTTAAATTTTTCCAACCAGAAGGAAGCAGGAAGCTAGTATTTCTTGAAGTGCTTGTGTATGCCAGGTACTATGCTAGAAAAGAGCAAAACAAGGTGGGCGTGGTGGTGCACACCTGTAATCCCAGCACACCTGTAATCCCAGCAATTTGAGAGCCTGAGGCAGGAGGATCACGAGTTCAAGTTCAGCCTCAGCTATTTATCAAGACCCTGCATGAAAATAAAAAATAAAAAGGGCTGGGATTGAAGCTCTGTGATAGAATGCACTTGGGTTCAATCCCCAGTACCAGAAAAAAAAAAAAAAAAAAAAAAAAAAAAAAAAGAACAAAGCAATGTAATAATTTCCAAATAAGTAAAAATCAGTCAGCGGATAAAAAGGGGGAGAGGGGTTGAGTATTTTGGATTGAAGCAATCAATCTTAGAGAGGGACAGAGTAGAAGCTGAGGTGAGCCCTTTAGGGAGACGTTGCCAAATGCAGAGGTCAAGGAGGCCAGTCCTCTGTGATTTTGGAGCAATAGGCATGGGATTCTAAAACGTGTGTTTCCAACCCTGGCTGCAGTATCATCAGGATAATTGCAAAAACATCCAGATGATTAACAACAGCAGTTCTGATCATTGCTCTGCCACTGAAGCTAGATAAGAAGAACAATTCCTGGGGCTTTTCTCCTGGGGCACCCATTGACTTGAGTTTCCCAGGATGCAACCCTCCCCTACCGCCTTCCATCTTCCCACTGTGTTAATGGACAGTGTTCCAGCCCGATTTCATACTGGGAGAGGAGGAGGGAGGAGGGCCCCTGTGTGGACCAGAGCTCTGCTGTGTTCAAACCTTGAGGAGCAATGTTCCAATCCAATTGTTCCTGACTTCCCGGACTCCCCTTCTCTGGGCCTCTTGGATGTTTGAAGGAAGGAGTGCTGAGGACAATGACGACAGAGTGTTCATTTCTGCTCCTTATCTTTCCAAAATAAAACTTGAATGAAGAAGAGTATGAAGATGTGGACTTTTGTCACAGGAGAAGAAACTGCAATTAAGAAGCAACCTAAGGCTGGGCACAGTGGCTCATGCCTATAATCTCAGCGACTTGGGAGGCTGAGACAGGAGGATTTTGAGTTCAAAGCCAGCCTCAACAACTTAGCAAGGCCCTAAGCATCGTAGCAAGACCCTGTCTCAAAATAAAATATAAAAAGGGCTGGGAACGTGGCTCAGTGGTTAAGTGCCCCTGGGTCCAATCTCTGGAACCCTTACCCCTGAAAAAAGAAGCAACCAAAAACATGGCTACAACACACCCCATGCCCGTTACTTTGCATAATTGATCTTTTGTCATGTGTTTGGATAGTTGGAAAGTGCCTGAGGTTCTCTCTTGCTTCCCCAAGGAGAGTTCTCTTTCCTTCAGGTGTTTTTTTTTTTTTTTTTGGAGTTGCCGCAGTGTCAAGATGTGAATTGTAGATGTGACCTCTGACATTGTTTATATAAACATAAATTCATAAACATCAATATGACTGATCGATTGCACAAAGTTGTGGATGCGTGTTTGGAAAGCTCCGCGAGTTGGAATCCTTGGACTCGTCCCTACTGCGGAGGAGGACGCAGTTATGGCTCTGGGGCACTCCCTCCGTCTTGGCGTATTTGCTGCATGCTAGTTGTAATGCTTCCCCACTTCCAATTTTGTGTTTTAAAAGACTAATTTATTGATGAGGGAAAGGGAGATTCAGGCCTGCCAGCTTGGCATGTGAGCCCAGGGCATGGTCTGCTAAGGATTCTCATGGTGCCCAATCCCCAAGCCTGCTCTTTTTCTCATGCGACTGCCCAGAATAAGCAGCTGACAGCAAATTCGTGAAATCTTAAAAATATGCATTAATGCACCTCCTTGGGTTAGAAACAAACGTAGGTCTCCTCCAGTGCCTGCACTTCTTGTACCACAGTTTCGCAACCTCAGTGATAAGGGACTTGCAACCCACCAGCCCTGGGCTCTCTGGCTCTTTGTTCTTTTTTGGTGTCTGCAATTTTTTTTTTTTTTTTAAAGAGAGGACAGTGTGAGAGAGAGAGACACAGACAGAATCAATGTTTATTTAATTTTTCACAGGGCTTTCGTTGCTCTGAAACTTAGTTGTGTACGTGGTGCTGGGGTTTGAACCCGTGTACTCGTACATGCCAGGCAAGCGCTGTAACCACCGAGCCACTGCTCTGCCCTGATGTCTAAAATTGTGACTGATGAGACCAAACTTGCTTTTCTATAATGAGTCCAATTCTTTTTTGGGAAGTCCATGTTTGTCACTAGGAAATGGCTAGCAAAGTGGTCAAGTGACTCGGAGAAGCATTCCATCGCACCAGTTTTTATACTGAGCAGCTGTAGTTGACCAAAAAGTTTGGTACCATTTTGCAATGCGCTATCCAAACATGGGCAAGAAGTTTCTCTCAGATTTCTCTCACGCCATTCTCTCCTTTTTCTCCCCAAGTTCAGTCCTCTTTTACTGCTGTCCTAAGTTCATCATGGGGTTTTTGGCCTTTTTTCAAACTCTAATCTTCCAGTTTGCTACCAGAGCTTGCTAGTCAAAGGATCTGTGTGTCTGATCTGTTTTCCCAATGGTCCCAGAACACATGCATTGCAAGGTGTGGCATTCAAACCCTGCCTATCCCTGCAAGAAGCTTTTGCGTAGTTGAATGGCCCTTTCCTGCGTCTGTTCATCCCTGTCTGTGCCAGGCAAATTTCTTCCATCTTGTCCCATCTTCATTAGGCTGACTCTACCTGGAAGTCAAGTCTCAGCTCAAGTGCTTTCTCTGCCAGGTGGGCTTTCCACATGGCATTCTTTCAGTGTATACTGGGCAGGTATATTACTTTCTGCTACTCTTATTGTCCCGTGGAATTCCTTTCAATTTGGTTGTGAATTGATTTATGTCTAACAGATTGTATTCACGTTATAGATGAATGTCCCAGATGTTATTGATTTCATTAACTCATCTATATCGCTCCCTCGGCAGGCTTCTTTGGCTGTGTATGGGTTCAGAGATGGAAACATACTCTGTCCTCAAGGAGTTCACGGTGGAAGGAGGCGGATGATGAGTGTGTAGGCCAGGGAAGAACAGTGGGATAAAGTGGTGTTAGAGGAGGGTTCACTAGGAGCCAGGAAGAGAGTCACTGAGCCAGTGGGAGGCCCAGGTCCCTCCAGGTGGAGGTCACAGATGGTTTGATGGAACAAATGACTCTTGCAGTGGAGGTTTTAAGAAAGAAGATTTAGCCAGTCAAAGGGGCAGGTGAGGCTGTGAAGAAGAGTTGAAACTTGCTTCAGCTGCAGCCCTCGCTCAGTTGCTCAGTTCCTTGGACAAAATAAATGCTTAATGATGTATAGAACCACCCTGTTGATTTAACAAAATCAAGGTAGATGGTTAAGATTCAGAGAGAGACTTTTAATAAAGCCAGCAACTGGTGCTTTTTGGTTTTTGGAACACAAACAGTAAGCCAGACAGCTTCCTGAAGATCTTATAGGGATCATCTTGTTTAATCCTTATGCCATTCTTAAGAGGCAGATTCTGTCATTGCTGTTGTCTATGGGTGAAGAAATTAATGCTTTGAGAGGGGAAGTGACTAGTCCAAGGACACGTGGCCAATAATGGAATGCTAGTGATTCTAAATCTAGAAAATGGAGCTGAAGCTGTAATCTGACCATATACTATGTGGAAAAAGTGACAGGGTGTCTTCTGCCACTGATCAACTTTTGGTGCAGTTGGTCTGTTAATTTCTGGTAATGTCTTTATTTTTAGTTGTGACAGTGCTTTAATCTTAGACTATGTCCCGAGGCTGCAGCTTTTTGTTTTATGGGAAATGGCTATTTTTATGATGCTTTCTAAATGCATGTTTAAACAATTTTCCATTAAGAAGGGGATGTTTTCCCTTCTAATATCAGAAGGAGCCATTAAATAAAATCCTAAAAAGACTTGCTGATAGCAACCTTATTCTTTTCTTTCATGTGAAAACCATCCAAGATTTTCAAATCTGGATAGAATTATAGTGTTCATTTGGTCCAATCCTGTCTTTGCACAGATAAAAATCAGAAAATCATAGTATTTTCCTCTAGAAGGTGATCTGTTGCAACCTCTGATTTTGTTGCGTTGAAATCATAGAATCCAGGGATTTTGTGTCGAGGAGGGATCTTAGATGTGATCAGTTCCTGCCCCTTTACTTTTCATGTAAAGAATTCAAAGTCCAGAGAGGTGAAGGGACTTCCCATGGAGAGTGGAGCCAGGGCTAAGTCTACATCTGATTCTAGTCCACTCCCTCCTTTCTCCCAGATGGGGACGCTCCCTCAGGGCAAGGAGAGCACATGTGCTCATTGCTGCCACTCCAGCATTTGTAGTGGAATGAGGGGACTTCCATTCTGGTTCTCTGGTCATCATAACTATGGCTGAAGTGAATTCGACCACCATGCCTTCTGGGCTGGCCATCTGTTTAACTGGTCTATGGTGCCTCTGAAAAAATATCACCTTTATTTGGCAGTTTGGTTTTAACTCTCGAGTGGGGACTTACATTCTATACTTTCATTTAGATTGTTTCCTTTCAGTCCTAACAATTGTCACTTGTTTTCTTTGGGACTGAATATTTCCTTCTTGTTTTTCTTTTTTTTCTCTTTCCAGGGCTTAAAGGTTAGGATTTACCTTGCCAAATCTCCCTGGAGATTTATGCCGACACCTTTCAGATTTCAAAAGCGCTTGGATGCTATTTCTATTCCTCTATTACCAATGTGAAGATGAAACTTGCACTAATTCATCATGGCCATTTCTCCTTAGTATTGGCAAAGTTAAAATAAAACAGGATTACAATAAACCCTGTTCCATGGTTCCTATGTTGAACCACATGTGTGTTCTCTGAGATTAATTTCTAAACCCGATGTTGATTGTATACTGTTTACTATTAAATTTTTCCATTTGTAGGTCCAGGAAATGAAACAGAAGTTGAATATGAATGGCAATTGATGGATCATGTTTTGGAAGTATAATTAATTTTCCTGATAAATGTTTAGCACATCTATCATGGCTGATGGGTTATAACTGCAGTAAAGCAAAATCAGGGTGCTTTGACACAATTTATTCTGTATAAATTTATATTTTTCAGGATTGGATTTACCATTAAACAACTGAAGAATATTTTTTCACTTTCAGGTTTTCTTTGCCGTTAAAGAACTGCTAGAATTTTCAACTAAAAAAATTCAAAGGAGAAAATAATCTTACAGTTCACAATGGTATAAAGAAAGTATGTAGGAGTGAAATATGTTCTATTTAGTATTTTGTGACTATTGTGTGTAAAAGAGAAGCCATTTAAGGTAGAAGGTATGAGGACTCCTTGATGTTGGCCTTCACATCTCTTTAATTTTTTATGAAAAATATAGGCCAAAAAGTATTTTCCTCTGGGTTTGGAAGAAATATCACTGTCCTTTCAGCAAAATGACTCCCACTGAGGAACTGGTGACATTTGGGGAGGAGTCAGGGGTGGGGGGGGTGGGGGGACAGACTCTTGCATAGCGTCCTGCAGCCTAGGTGGTCCTTGGAGACAGGCAGTGCCACCTACAGGAAGATTAGGTCATGGCGCTTGTCTGAAGTCAGGTCATTTTATTATTCCTCCCAGAGTCGGGGCTGGCACTTTCTACTGGGATCTACCTGAAGGGGACAGCCAACAGGAGGAGAGAAAGTGAAAAGATGAGGCTGCGTGTATCCTAGTGCTAACTGGTGAGGGGACTTCTAGGTGACTTAGGCTGTGTGAATCACGAGATACGTTAGTCTTTTTAACTCCCAGGTAATTTCAGTAAACAGGTGAACATTAATTTAATGTGACATCCTACTGGCCAGGAGTTTAGTGCGCCTTGAGCGTTGCCCATTATGTCCTGAACAGACTTTGTCTCCTGACGGGAAACCATGATTAAGTGTGTGATCATTAACTTTTCCTATTGTCCTCAACTCAAATTTCTGGCTGCTGTTGGACTCACATCTCTGTTGCCTTTCTTAAAAGCATATGTAGGCCTAGGCCTGCTGGGTAAAAAGTAAGGTGCCCAGGGAAGATGATTTTACATAAGTTGCCAGTAAGTTTTTAGTTATTTCTCCTATGATATTATACTCAAAGTGTTTTTGCTGTTCATCTGAAATTCAAATTGAGTCAGGCGTCCTGCATTTTGATTGGTTAAATCTGGCACCCCTACTCATGTTGCCTCACTGTTCATTGCTTAGTTGTTTTTTTTTTCAAAGAGAGAGGGGGACAGTGAGAGAGAAGGAAAGAATCAATTCTATTTACTTGTTCATGTGGCTTTCATTGCTCCTGCACTTCATTGTGTACGTGGTGCTGGGATTCGAACCCACGTACTCGCGCATGCCAGGCATGTGTTGTAACTGCTGAGCCACCGCTCCAGCCCCCGTTGCTTAGGTTTTGAGGCCCAGAGATTCTTCTGTGTGATCACACAAGTTTGCACCTCCAATATCAAATTTGCTCACTTATTTCTGTCATTACAGTTGATTATGATAGAGGAAATGGGTTTATATTAAATATAACATAATTTTTACTCAGCTAATCATAATTTTTGATAACTGTGAAATTTGACAATTATATAGATAGATAATTGAGGAATGAAAGAAATATTACAATGCATGAGGGGAAAGCAAAGGAATAGGCTGTGGTGAAAGGAGACCTTGATGTCAGAACTGTGGATTAACATTTATAGTGAATAGTACAGAGAGTACTATAGATATAATGCCTT
>PVKS010015649.1:0-45569 GCA_004027875.1 Aplodontia rufa | reverse complement strand
AACCCGTGTACTTGCGCATGCCAGTCGAGTGCCATTACCACTGAGCCACCGCTCCAGCCCCAACTTTTTTTTTTAATAAGGGAGAATGAGAGAGAATTTTTTTTTAAGAGAGAGACAGAGAGAGAGAAATCAGTTTTGTTTAGTTTTTCATGTGGCTTTTGTTGCTCCAACACTTTGTAGTGTATGTGGTGCTGGGGTTCGAACCCACATCCTTGCACATGCCAGGCAAGCGCTGTAACTGCTGAGCCACCTCTCTAGCCCTGAGAGAATCAATTTTAATTATATTTTCATCTGGTTTTTGTTTCTCTGATACTTAGTTGTGTGTGTATGGTGCTGGGGTTTGAATTCAGATCTTTGCTCATGCCAGGCAAGCGCTGTAACCATTGAGCCACCACTCCAGCTCCGAGAATGTACTCTTAAAGAACAGAAAAGAGTTCTCTGGAGTATGGATATGTGTTGTGAGAGACTGATTGCTTTAAGATATGGTAGCAGAACAGAACTAGGCAACCAATAAAAAGTATGCTTTCCACTAGTATTTCATGATATGACAACATGCTGTTGGGTTGGCTTAAGTAGGCCATAAACCTCAACATGCTGGCTTGTCCAAGGAAGAGCAAGGCGATCTGGGTGACTGACACAGAGTGTTCAGGAAGTGGTTGAAAATAAGATCAAAAAGTTAACAGGAGACCAAATTGTGGCCTTTAAGTGATGGTAAGCACTTTGGCCTTTACTGTCAGTGAAGTAAGGAGCCACTGGGAGGTTTAAGCAAAAGGATGATCTAAGTTTTAAGGATTTTTCTTACTGTTATGTTGAGAGTGCACTATAGAATGGCAGTGGCAAGAAGAGAGACCAGTCAAATCAGAAAGGGATTGTAAGTCTGGGCAAGAATTTGCTGTTGACTTGACCAAAGCTTTAGCAGTAAAGGTGGATATTTTTTTGAAAGCTTTCAATTTGGTAAGATATAGTTTTGAAGGGTTGCAACTGGATCAGCCTGTGGGATTTGCCAGTAAATCATATGGCAGTATGGGAGTTTGAGTAGTGGTAGAAAACAGAATAGGTGTGGGAGGAGTTAATTGTGTCTCTTAAGATTTTGGCCTGAGCAAATAGAAGAAGAAAGCTACCACTTTAAAGAGGAGTGTAGGAGTGGCAGGTTTGTGGGGTGATTCAAGGTTCATGTGAAAAAGTTAGGGTTACTATAGACACCCAACTAGAGATGTCAAATAGGCGTGGAAGGTAGAAGTTTGAAATTTGAGGTAAAGATTTGATCTGGAGATAATAAATTGGGAGTCATGAGTATGTTGATGGTATTTTAAAATTATCTGAGAATGAAGTTGCATAGGGTATGAATGTAGAGAGAGAAGATTTCTAAGGATTAACACCAGTATTTAGAGTTTGAAAGAGGATAAAACCAGCAAAGAGACCACAAGAGAGGGATCGTAAGAAGACCTGAAACCAGCTGGTATCTGGAATCTAAGTGACGAGAGGAGGGAGCAATCACTTGAACCAAATATGTCTAAGAAGGCAGTGAGATGAGGAACTTGAATTGATTCACTCATTTTGTAAGAAAGTACTTTGTAGGTGACTTTAACCAGAATGACATATGTGCAGGTGACCTTAATCAGACTTGTTTCTGTTAATCTGGGAAGAATCAAAGCCTAACTAAATGAACTGTAGAAAAAGTGGAAAAGAAAAATGAAACCAGGAAGTACTAGTAATAAAAGGGAAACAAATGTGCAGCATAGGTGGAAGAAGGTGTTGGGGCAGAGAGAAAAGTTGTTGTTGGGGTTTTTTTTTTAAATTTAAATAGATATATGTATGTTTTGTTGGTGCAAATGATCCAGAAGGGAAGGTAAAATTGGTAATGCAAGAGAGGAAAATTTGCTGGCACCATCTCTTTGACTACTTAAGAGGAAGTAGGATCCAGTCCATAAGTGAAAAGGTTTGCATAAATAATTCATTGTGGCAAAGGTTACAGGCAAAGATGTAGCAGGTTGGTAGATACGGTGATGGAAGAGCAACAGGTTTCTCTTTTTCGCATAATTCTTTAGATACAAACTTGTTTATAGAAAGAACAGTGAGATTTGTTATCTTTTTTTTGCCTTGTTTTGGAAGTCATATAAAATGTATGTTCAGTTGTTTGGTGAATATCTAAGGGCCATGTGCAACCTGGTCTTAGTGCTGTTAATAGAATATGACCTTTTTGACATGTTAATTTGACAGGTTTTTCCCTGAAGAAATAGATTGCCCTTTAGCTTAAGGATAAAGACTTTACATTAATAGTACAAGGTGCTATGGGGCTGGGCAGAGCAAGAAGAGAATGCAATAGGAAATGGGTCTCTGGGTTTAGGAAGACTTTGAGACTGAAGATACAGGATTTTTTTTTTTTTTTTTTTTTTTTTTAAGAGGGACAGTGAGAGAGAATCAGTTTTAGTTTTATTTAGTTTTTATGTGGATTTCGTTGCTCCAACACTTCGTTGTATGTGGTGCTGGGGTTTGAACCCAAGTTCTCGTGCATGCCAGGCAAGTTGCCACAACTGCTGAGCCACCGCTTCAGCCAGATACATGAGTTTTAGAAATGTTTCAAATAGTACTAGTTGACACTGGTTACCTATAACTAGCATTTTTATAGATAATCCAAACTAATGGAAAGCTCATGTCACCTTTAATTTTGACTTTGAAATATAACAAGGGCTTTTTATTTTTATTTTTTGGCTAGCAATTTATATTTTTAAATGTTTTTATTAATTTGATGTTAGAACTAACTTGTGTACCCTTGTAAACATTCTCAGAGAAGAACCAAGCAGAAGTGGGAATGAAAAGCAGTGACAATGATATCCCATTATTCATTATTTAATGAATAATTACTGTATGCTAGATACTCTTATAAGTGCTTTTGGTGACTTACCTTGTTTGATGAATGATTAAACATCTATTCATGGAAGGTAAAGGTTAAAAGTGTATAATGTGGTTATTTGAATGCTGAGATTATAATAAGGATGTTATTAAGTACATGACAGTATAGTTTGTAGCTAACAGTAATTTTTCTCATTTCATTCATTCATTTATCCATTTTTTATTTATTAAGTGCTAGGTTCTGTTAATGAGAATACGAAGTACAGTAGTGTCCCAGGCCTCAAGTTGTAGTTTAATGTATCAATCTGAAGATTTAGCTCTGTTATCCTAGTGGTTCTTTTAGAAGGGTTGTTAGGATACTATCCTCAAACATGTTATTTTGAATGAGAACTTAAAAGTTTGTCTGACCTGTTTCCTAGCATCTTTAGCCCAGTGCCTTGCATGCAGTAAACAAAATATTAATCATTTGGATGAATGAATGAAAGTGGCACAAACTGATGTGCTAAATGACTTCAAGATACTATTTGTTAACTACATTAATGGACTAAAAGGGAAGGATAACAACTATAGTTTGGAGATTAAAACATAAAAACTCATTGATTTTTGTTGCCCAGACATTCAGTTTGAACCTGCCATGTTATGGCTGCCTCCCACATTATAGAGTTTATAGCTCCTTCTGTCTTACCAGACCATACTTGTTAGCCTGAATTTTGTTGTTACGTTCTGTATATATTTTTTTAATATAAATTAAGCTTATTTTAAATTTTAATACATAAAAAAGCAAGAAATTTTATGTGTTAATGAATATCATGATGTTTTGATACATATACATGTTGTAATGCTCAAATCAGGTTAAAGTTATCCTTAAGGGGCTAGAGCGGTGGCTTGGCTGTTATGGTGCTTGCCTGGCATGTGCAAGTACACAGGTTCAAACCCCAGCACCCACATACACAACCTAGTGTCAGAGGAATGAAAGCCATGTGAAAAACTCAATAAAAATTCATTCTCTCTCTCTCTCTCTCTCTCTCTCTCACACACACACACTATCCTTCTTTCTTTAAAAAAAATAAAATAAAGTTATCCTTAAAACATCATTTTTTATGGTGAAAACATTCCAAATTCCTTCTTTTTTTTTCAGGTCTAAGGATCGAACTCAGGGCCTTGTGTGTGCTAGGCAAGCGCTCTGCCACTGAGCTAAATCCCCAACCCCTAAAATTCCTTCTTTTAACTTTTCAAAATATACAGTATCTTATTATATGTGCAATGGTTACACCAGTATTTCTTACTCCTATCTAACTGGAACTTAGTATTCAGTGATCAACCTTTTCCCATCACTCCCTACTTGCTACCAGTCTCTGATAACCACCATTTTATTCTCAGTTGCTATGAGATCAAGTTTTTTAGATTCCAAATATGAGGTCATACGGTACTTGTCTTTCTCTGCCTGGTTTATTTAGCTTAACATAATGATCTCCAGTTCTATCCATGTTGCAGGTAACAGGATTCCATTCTTTTTTAAAGCCCATATGTATTCTATTGTTTATAAGTACCACATTTTCTTACCTGTTCATCAGTTGATGGGCACTTTATTTGTTTTCATTTCTTGGCTCTTATGACTAGTGCTGCAGTTATCATGGGAATGTAGATGTCTCTTCGACATACTGATTTCATTTTCTTTGGATATGTCCCCAGTATTGGAATTGCTGGATCATATGGTAGTTCTGTTTTAATTTTATAAGGAACCTCCATATTGTTTTCCATAATGGCTATACTAATTTACAAATGTAAATCAGTATCATCTTTCTCTACATCCTCACTAGCACTTATTATCATTTGTCAATAGCCCTTCTTACTAAAGTGATTTCATTGTAGTTTTTAATTTGCATTTCCCCGATGATAAGCGATGTGTGGCATTTTTTCCATGTAATTGTCAGCCATTTGTACGTCTTTTGAGAAATGTCTCTTGAAGTCTGTTGCCCATTTTTTATTTAAGCTATTTGGTTTTTCCATTTTTTTTTTTGGTTTTCTGTGGATTTTTTTCAGTTCCTTAAATATTCTAGATAGTAATCCCTCATCAGATGTACAATTTGCAAGTATTTTCTTCCATTCTGTGGGTTGCCTCTTCACTCTATTGATTGTTTGTTGTGCAGAAGCATTTTAGTTTAATATAATCCCATTTGCTTTTGGGTGTTTTGGGAAAAAAAATCTTTGCCTGTTCCAATGTCTTGATGCATTTTCCCTGTTTTCTTCTGGTAGTTCTATAATTTTAGGTCTTGCTTTTAATCCATTTTGAGTTGATTTTCATAATTAGAGAAAGTAGTCTAGTGTCATTATTCTATATGTGGATATCCAGTTTTATCATCAGCATTTATTGAAAAGACTGTCCTTTTTCCAGTGCATGTTCTCAGCACCTTTGTTTAAATATTAGTTGGCTATAGATGTGTGAGTTCACTTCAAGGGTCTCCATTCTGTTCCACTGACATATGTGTCTGTTTTTATGGTAAAAATCATACTTTTTGAATACAGACTTGTTAAATATTTTGAAGTCAGGTAGTGTAATGCCTCCATTTTCCCCCACTTTGGCTCAAGATTACTTTGGCTGTTCAGAGTTGAGATGCTGTATTTTTTGGAAGGATATTGGTAAAGTAGAATATATCCAGACTAAAGTGAAAGTATGGTCGTATTACTATACTTGAATCTTTTAGTATTTTCTACTTTCAACCAGTTGTTCCAAAGATGGAAGGCTGATTTCAGTTCAGTCCAGAAAAGATAATTAAAAAAAAAAAAAAAATTTTTCGGGGCTGGAGCCGTGGCTTGGCGGTTACAGCGCTTGCCTGGCATGCGCAAGTACACGAGTTCAAACCCCAGCACCACATACACAACAAAGAGTCCAAGGAATGAAAGTCACATGAAAAACTAAATAAAAATTGCTTCTCTCTTTCTGTTACACTGTCCCCTCTTTGTTGTTTTTTTTTTTTTTTTTTTTTTTAATTTCAACAATGTACCAATGGAATGGGCTGTTTTCTAGTTAGTGATTATGGTTAGTGATTGACTTGTCAATAAGGGACCCAATAAAAAGAATACTATCATACAAGAGCTTAAGTAAGGTACCTCTTATGTTGCTTTCAGGGTGTGATTCTGTGTGCTGTAGACCTCTCCCTCATAAACAAAATTTAAGACCTTTCAGATTAGTGTGTACTCATATGTCTTGTACCACTTTCTTTCTGCTGTAGCAATGAGTATTACCCAGCAGATCTGCAGGTTGCTCCAACCCAGGATCTGCGGAGAAAAGGCAAAGGGGTAGCAGCAGAAGAAATAGAAGAAGAACCTGCTACTGGAGATGATGAATTGGAGGAAGAGGTGGTAACCCCAGAAGAACCTCCCCAGAAGAAAAAGACAAGGAGAGCTGCAGCAAAGTGAGTTCATTGTTGCCGAATGGCCATAGATCTGTGTTCTAGGAGCAGCAGGATGCTGTCTCTTCTTGCCTGAATGGTAATTAATCTTGTACAAGATAAACTACTAAGATAATTGTTTACATAAGTGCTATATTTGTAAATGTTCATAAGTACTATATCTGTAAATTTTCTTTTACACCCCAAACAAAACTGTTTTCTGAGTGTGCTGTTCTGGAATAGCCCTGTCCCCGGGTATGAGAACTGGCCCCAGAGGTGCCATGAGAGTGAAGAAATAGGCAGGCAGATCCAGGATTGTGCTTGTGCAGTGCTTTGTGGGTCCGTTGGTCTTGCTTCAGCGCAGGATTGTGCTTCTGTCAGTGAGTTCCCAATATGTTGCACTCGTACAGTTCTGGATCTGTCTGCCTCTTCAGCCTTATGGCACCTTGCAGCTGGTTTTCATTCACTGGAACTGTTGTTCTGGAACAGTAACTTATTATTAGTCTTGTTTATCCATAGAACATGGAGTTAGGGGACTTTTGAGGAAGCTCCTTTTTATTGTACTTCTTTTAAAGATGAGAACTTTGGAGCCTGAAGTGCTTAAATACTCTTGGGCATTTATTCATTTTCACAGCAAAGGGCATTTGTTACATTTGTATGCTAGAGGAACACATCTCTTTTCTCTGAAAGAAGCATGTCAGCACTTTTCCCCTGCCTTTGACTTATCTTCTACTGGTTACTTTTTTCTTGTGCTGTTATACCTTCTTATTCTCTTGGTTACTCATTTACCTAAATTGTGGTAAACCTAAGAAAATATTGATCATGGTTTCAGAAGTTATTTCAGGTTACTTGAAGATTGTCTGAGGTATTTAAGAGCCTCTGGACTGATGCTACTGTGCTGTTTTAAAACTTTAGATGTCATTTGTTTAGTATTTCAGCATGGGCTATTTGTTAATTCATCCAGTCAACAACTGTATTGAGTTTTGCTAAATACAGGCTTCAAGGTGAATTGTGATATTTTTATAGGAGAAATATTTTTTTCTGTTTTTTTTTTTAAGAGATGAAAGTTAATTTTTATTTTTTTATCTGGTTTTTGTTTTTTCCTCTTGGTGCTGGGGATTGAACCCAGTTTCTTGCATATACCATTGAGCCACTTTTCCAGCCCTATAAGAAAAATATTTTTAAAGGAGTTATGGAAGTACAGTAAAGAATACTTGCTTCTACCATACAGACTAGGAGAAGACTTTTTGTAAGGGAGAAGATACTTTTGATGCTGAAAGATTAAGTTTGACAGCCTTGGACTAGAAAGGACTTGCCAATTAATGTAAATATGTATAAAGCGCAGGGGCAGGAAAAGTTATGGCTGCATGCAATTGTCGTTCCTTCTGTGCTTCTGTCTTCTCACAGCTCTGAACGTTCTGTCCCCTTCTACTTTAAGATCAAGGTGGTGGTTTTCTCCTTCGTTTCCATTAACATAATACCCACAAAGCATTAGTCCTAGTCACGTGTTGGTGAATAGATGAATGAGCTACGTATCTAGTCATGATTCTGCTCTCCTCGCCCCTGGACCTCTACACATGCTCTTGCCTCTTTCTGCATTGCTCTTGCCTAATTTCTGCCAGTTGAAATTCTGTTCATTCTTTAAGACACACTTTCAGCAGTACCTCCGACTTTTCCTGTCTTTTAAAGTCAAAGATGTCAGGCTCAATTTCAAACTTTCGTTAACAGCCTTTGTCATATGGTACCATGAGACCACTCCTTTCCTTGAATATTGATTTTTTTTTTTTTTTTTTATGAGAGAGAGAGAATCAATTTTATTTAGTTTTTCATGTGGCTTTCATTGCTCAGACACTTGGTTGTATATGTGGTGCTGGGGCCCGAACCCGCGTACTTGCACATGCCTAGCAAGCGCTGTTACCGCTGAGCTCCAGCTCCAGCCCCAAGGAATGGAAGTTTTAATAGAATTATTTGTATATGTAGTACTGGAAGTTGAACACAGGGCTCTCTACCACTTCTCCCCCATTCCTCCCCCCCTTTGTTTTTACACTTTATTTTGAAACGGTATCACTAAGTTGCCAGGGTTGGCCTCAAAATTAAGATCCATTCCCTCAGACTCTTTAGTAGCTGAAATTATAGGTGTGCATGTGGCTTCAATAACAGTTGTTAAAGTTTATTTATAAATCTGCAGGATATCTCTCTACAGTAGCCAAAGAGGTCATGATTTCTAGCTTATTTTCTCTGTATTAACTAGTAGGATTTTGATAGCTCTGCTTTCTTCTGCCTAGTAGTAGAGAAATGTATTGTTTGGTAAATGCTTAGGAGCAAAGACACCATAACCTGGGCTCTTTCTTTCATTTAATCCTTGTGGAAAACCCAGGAAGTCTTATGATTATTTATCACAAGAAGACACTGAAATTCTGAAACATTAAGTAGCTTTCCCCAAGTTATGGCAGAAACATCCATGCAACTTGATTTCTGCCTCTCTCCACTTCTTACTTAGTTCCTATAGGAAGTTATAAGAATAGGCAAATAAAATCTTTTGAACTCTATTTATTTTTAGTATTTATGTTTGTTTGTTTTTTAAAGTTCTAGCACACCTTGCAGATTATATACGGAAAGAAAGTATTTTTAAAGTCTCAGAGCCCATGGATTAGGAAATCAGGTAAATAGATGCATCAGAATCCCACTTCTCAGTCTGTGTTAGAAGATGGTGTCACTTTCCTGGGCATTCCCATCTTCATGTTTGAGATTCCACACAGAATGTTGGTATTGCGTCCTCCATGGTAAACAGGTGCCATTGTTACTTAGACCTCTGTTGGCTGACATGAGTGTTTATGCTATATGAAAGTAAGGAAGAGTATTTTCTACCACTTTCCCATCTGCTGCATAGAATATAGGCAAGGAATTATTCCCAAAATCATCTGGCCTAACTTTGGAATATATTACTGTTTTGATTATTGCCCTTCTAATTTTTGTTTAATTTAAGCCATTGTAAGGACATCCAGAAAGATTTTTTTCTGGGGTAGGGAGCCTATATCAGGGAGAGGCCTAAGATATGGAATTTCTGGAGAACGTTTTCCTAAATGTGTATACTTGTAACTGATTTGAATAAATAACAGTGCAAGTATAGGCAGGATGCGTGGAGTACTTGACAAGAGTAATAATATTGTAGATATTGTCATCGGAAGAAAATAATCTCTATTCTTTCTATAATACTCTTTATTTTGTTTTATTTAGGCAGTTAATTGCACATTTGCAAGTTTTCTCTAAATTTTCAAATCCACGGGCCTTATATCTGGAATCCAAATTATATGAATTATACCTTCAGGTAAGTAAAATAAAGTCTTCTTTGTGAACTTTGTCATTTTCTTTGCCAAAGTAACTTTTAGGGTTTCAATAATTACTTGTTGAATAGAGCCTACATCTATATTTTAAGTACTATTTCTTTAAAATTATTAGACACATTTTCTTTCATCTTGAAAAACAGTTTTAAATAACACTAGCTTATTTTAAAGGAATTTTGGGTGACAACATTGAGTTGTATTAAAAGTGAAAATAGTAAAGCATGAGTTATATCATAGGAATTAGCTGTTAGAAGGTAATAGGGATTGTACCAGAAGCAATTGGCTGCTTTTCCCTTCTAGTTAATTTAGCCTTCATGGAGAACTAGAGTCAATCAGGATCTGTCGATAGAGTGAAAACAGATAGTTGGAGTAATTATCTTTTGAAACTGTAATGTATGTCCCTGAATTCCAGAAAAGGCTACAGAAGAAGTTTAGTGTCACAGCAGAGCAAGTATTGGATGTCATTCTAAACCATCTGGGGGAGTGAAATGTTCTTTTTTCATTTTGATGTTGTTTCAGTGAAACTTAATTTCAGCAGAATTTATCCATCTGCCTATAATTTATCCATCTGCCCATAATTCAGATATACCTTATTTATACAGTTGTCCACAGGAAACAAAATTCTGAACTTAATAAATTAGGGAGGCTTCAGAGCCACGTCTTTCTTGGCATCTTATTGACTGTGGTTATAGTATAGAGATTTTTCTTCATCACATGACCAGCCCAGTTGGTTTAAATTCAGGTAACATAGAGATTTGAGGTTAGACTTTTATTTCCATTTTTTTCTTTGCATGTATTCATTACATCCTTTGACTACAGAAAACTCATAAGGCTGTTGTCAGGAATAAGCTCTAACACCTGCCAAAAATTTAAATTTTAGGAAATTTAATTGAGCAAAGTAACACGAGTACATTGCCATCTCCTGGCTTCTGTATAAGTGACTTCACTAATTTATTCTATAAAATATTATTTGTAGTTACTGCTACACCAGGATCAAGCAGTGCAAAAAATAACTTTGGATTGCATCATGACATATAAACATCCTCATATCCTTCCTTATAGGTAAGTTGCTTAAAGCTAAAGGAATATTGTTTCTTTTTGGCTGATTTTTATCTTTTTATTTAGGAGCTCCCTTCTCAAGTAATTTCTTGAAGGCATGATGAATTTTCCTCCTTTCTAAGGAAGTCATAATGCCATATCCAGGCAAGAAATAATAGAGTTGTTCTTTAGCTGGTCTTGTTGGTTAACACGTATAATCTCAGCTTTGTGAGAGTTTGAGGAAAGAAGATGGCAAGTGTAAGGCCAGTCTGGAGCTACTGAAACCCTGTGTTTCCAAAAAAAAAAATTGTTTCAGGTTATAGCTCAGTGCTGGACCCCTTGCCTTGCATGTGCAAGGTGGGATTCAGTCTAGCACAAAAAAAACCCCAAAAGCAAAAAAAACAAATGAGTTGTTCTATACAGATAATAAAATAGGAAAGAGAAAATTAATGTATTAATGTAAGCATGTATGTTACCAAATAGCATTATTTCTCTCTCTCCTTGTTAATAGAACACCAGACAATCTTGGTGGTTACTTAGGGAATCATAGTTAATCTAAAAACTAAAGAAACCTTTTGTTTTAGGCTCTTTAAATACCAGATTGTGTGTTAAATCTAAACCTTTTTAATCCATTTGCCATTTGAAATTTAAAGATATTTTTGTGAGGATTTTTCTTCATAGAAATCAGCCACGATATAAAACCATTTAATACCTTATTTTAGTTGTACTTTTTACTGTGTGTACATATTATTCTTTCTTATATTTATAAAAAGTCCTGTTGAATGAATTATAATTTGTGCTGTATTCTCTTTTTAAAGGGAAAATTTACAAAGGTTGCTTGATGACAGAAGTTTCAAAGAAGAGATAGTGCATTTTAGCATTTCGGAAGAAAATACTGTAGTGAAAACAGCCCACCGAGCAGATTTGTTTCCTATTCTAATGAGGTATTTATGCTGCTAAAAAAAACTGGTTAAAAAAAAAAAGTTAATCACAAACACAGTTGTGAGTATAGCGTTATGATTCTTTTTCTGGAGTTATAATGTAATCCTTCATTTTATATTTTCTTTTGACTGCTTTTTTTCTTTTCTGATTAGTTCTTTTGGAAAGTCAAATTATTTATAATTTAGATAATTTTATTCCTAACATGAAGAAAGCTGTTAATATGGTATTGGAATAATAATAATGTTAAATTTAAAGCTATTATTTCCCTAGGTTTTATTGTTCAGATGCAGCATAAAGGCTGGGGGTGTAGTTCAGTGGTTGAGCGCTTGCCTTACATGCACAAAGCCCTGGGTTCAGTCCCCCAGCACCACCAAAAAAGAAAAAGAATTAATTCCTTGAAAGATGCAGAACATTCATTCCAGTGTCTAAATGATATTACTATTTTCTAAATTATAAATGGTAAAAAATAATTTATGAATGGTGTAGTACAAAGATGATCTACAAATAATTCAGAGATCGTATTTGTTGAGTATTAATAAAATGAAACTTGGATCTTTCAGCTCAGTGACTGTGGGGTGATGGGATTTGGCAAGAACTTGGGAAGGGGATTTAACAGACCTTTGCTTATTGTTCAGCTTTGGAACTGTGTAGTCCTTTAAGCTGGGGCACGTCTTTATATTTTTTTGGGCTTCATGTCCCTTTTTTGGATGGAAGCTGGATCATATGTCTTCTGTTGCTTATACTGTCCTGATCTAATCTGATGTCTCTGTTTGATTCCATTTATAGCCAGCATTAAGATATTTACTATAATGGACATAATATATTTGAATGAATGAATAAATAAGTAAGTGAATATATAAAATTAGAACTATTGGTGGATTATGAAATAATAAAAATGGAAAGTAGGGATCACCTTACTCAAACACGCAAAAATAACCACTGTTAATTTTATAGTCTGTTAAAACAATTTGTAAATTGTAGCAGATAATGCTAATAACATTTTTAAAACCTCTAAAGGAAAAAATCAAATGGTAGCATGAAATCCAGAATAAATACAAGGTACCAAAAATGTCTAAATATACACATATTCAATTTTTTAAAGATAATTGCAGTTATATTACATAAATGTGATATAATAAGGTTTTACAACCTTTTTTGACTTAAAGTATATTACAAGAATTTTCTTGTACCATGAAATGTTTCAAGGTGTGATTATCCATCCTATAGATAGATATACCATAATTTATTTAACCAAGCCCCCTATGTTGAGCATTTTGCGTGGCTCTTAATTTTTTTGTTGTTGTTGTTTTGTTTTTTGTTTTTTGTTTTTTGAAAATAGATATCTAATATTGAATATAGTAAATTTTTTAGATCAATTTATGAGGGTAGTTTTTTTTTTAAGTTTTGTATTTGTTTATTATCATTGGCTATTTTTCTCCATGACTACTAAGTAAACTTTGATAGTCCTGTTTTTTAACTGATAACATAAAAACATAAAAATAGTGCCAATTAATGGGGTAATAGTGTTTCTAGTAATGAATTCTTACCATGAAAATTAATGACCATTTAAAATGTTTTTGGTATATGATACCAAATTGTTGTCTAAAGCTATCCACTTTCAACAGTTTTATTTTCTATGAACCTTTGACCCAATTTCTGATGACTTTTTCAGATAATCTAAAGGAGAAATATAAGCATTTTATAATTTCTTTCTTTTTTTTTTTTTTTTAAGAGAGAAGGACAGTCAGAGAGACAGAATCAATTTTTATTGAGTTTTTCACATGGCTTTTATTGCTCTGACACTAGTTGTATACATGGGTGCTGTGGTTTGAACCTGTATACTCACACGTTGAGCAAGTGCCGTAATCGCCGAGCCACCATTTTATAATTTCTAATGCAAGTTATCCAATTCTTTCAAGAATTTTGAGCCACTTTGTATTCCTATTAGCAGTAGGATGCCTGTTGTCACATCATTGCACAGCAGGTATTATTTGTTGTTGTTTTAATTCTTGCTAATTTGTTGGTGAGGAATGGCAACATGTTGTGTAACTTCACATTTTTCAAGTGACTACGTAATTAGTGCTGCATTTTTTTGACCTCTTCATGTTATATATGAAATCACACCTTTCCCTATTCAGTACTCACTAGGTCTTTCACTCATTTTTCTTAAAATATTTATCATACAACATAGTTTTTCTTATTGTTTATCTCCACTAAACAAGGTCCACTAAAATATAAACTCCGTGACCCTTAATAAATAGTGCTTGAACTAGTTTGTGCTCTTTTATGATATAAAACCATTTTTTTCCCTATAATATTAACCTATTTATTGCCTACATAGCCTAAAAGAACTAACTGATGGTGGTGGCAGTAATTATCTTCATCTTGTGGGCTAATGGTAATTACTTGTAAACAATAATGTTTCTAGAGCAGCATTTCTTAAAATCTGCTCATCCTGGTGGGTGGTCGCTGACACCTTTTAGAAGGTCCAGGAAAGCCAAACATTTTCATAATACAAAACTAAGACATTATTGTCTTCATTGCATTGACATTTGTACTGTCAAGGTAGGTAAAATTCCTGATACCTTACACACATGGGCAGTGGCACCACACTTTACTAGTTATTCTTCATTGCCACCTAATTGGAAATTTTTGTTGTTTTTTTGTCTTGTTGGGGTTTATGTTTGTTTGTTTGTTTGTTTTTAGAGAGAGAAGTTTTATATATTTTTTCGTCTAGGTTTTGTTTCTATGACACTTACTGTGTATGTGGTCCTGCGGTTTGAACCTGGATTGTTGCACATTCCAGGCTAGTTTTACTGAGTGTCCTTGGTGAATATTGACCTTTGAGTGTATATCTTTTTTACTATTCTGTATGACAAAGTAGGAATTATGCATAAGACTTTTGCTGTTTTACTACACACTGGTTATTCATATTGTACGAATGAGTCACAACCTGAGCTAGTCAGTTTCTTTTCCCCCCCCTCTGGGAACAGCATTATTACCTGAGAGTCTACCTAATAGAGTGTGATTCTTTTCATATTTGGAATTTTCTTGAACATGAATACGGTGAACCTGTCACTTCAAGAAAAACAACTGATAGCATTTGTTTCCAGTGACTAAATTCTAGTATTCAAGTGAAAATCAGGGTTTTAGAAAACTTACATCCACTCCTGTGAACTTAGCAGATTCCCAGTAACTTAAAAAAACTTTTCTGTTGGGCAAGTAGCACACACCTTTAATCCCAGCAACTCAGGAGTCTGAAGGAGGAGGATCGTAAAT
Organism: Aplodontia rufa; assembly: GCA_004027875.1. Taxonomy (NCBI): domain Eukaryota; kingdom Metazoa; phylum Chordata; class Mammalia; order Rodentia; family Aplodontiidae; genus Aplodontia; species Aplodontia rufa. The sequence continues at coordinate 30,721 of PVKS010015649.1, read as the reverse complement.
TCAAAACTAGCCGCAGCAACTTTGTGAGGCCCTAAGCAACTTCGTGAGACCCTTTCTCAAAATAAAAAGTAAAAAGGGCTAGGGATGTGTCTCAGTGGTTAAGCGTCCCTGGCTTCAGTCCCTGGTACAAAAAAAAAAGCAAAACTTTTCTAATGAACTGGATAGTGATATAAACAAAAGTTAATACATATACTTTTCTTTTAGCTTGCAATGAAATGTGCCAGTGTTTGACATTTTACATAACTCAGCAGACCAGTGTTTCTAAGTAACTAGTACATGCTACAGAATCAGTGTAAGGGTAAGAGTTCTGCTCAAAGTACAGAGTAAACAAATTTTAATGTAGTAAGGTTAGCCACATTTGTTGATAGAGTTGCAGATTCCATGTGTTTGCTAGCCCTTAATAAGCTACCATTTGAGAGTTGGCATAGTATTAAAATGGAATAGCCACAAGTAAACTGAAGGATTATTTTTTCCTTCTCCAACATGTATCTGTGAAAGGCTAGATTTTTTCAACTCCGAACAGATTGAAAGCAGGTAGGTGAATATAGTTCTGGTTATTAAACCAGACAGAAAACGTTACCACTGGTCTTGATTTTTAAGGCAAGAAGTTTGCAAAATATTATTTTTATTAAAATGCTATCTGTGTTAACATGTAATATGTTTATTGTTATTTTTCAATGAATTCATAAATTTTTTTTAATTTCCTATTTTAATTGCTACTACAATAATTGTCAATAGATAAAACTCATACACAAATGTTCTTGTGGGGACCTTAATAAATTTTAAGTGTAAAGTGTAATATCAAAAAAGTTTGAAAACCACTATCTTGAAATTTTATGAGTCAGTAAGTTTTATCCTGTTAAGTAGCTTCTTGTATTAGGTTATTTAAAATTTTATAAGAAGTTTACATTGAATTGTGTTAGAAAGCTTATTAAGCAAGTATTATAATTGTTATATTAACTTTTTACTGTGAGCCATTCATCTATATTAAACGAGTAGATTTTACTGATGACTCCGTGGCATTTCCCGGGATAATTCTTATTTGGTTTTGATGCAGCACTGTATTTAGAAATGTTGTGTTTTGCTGGGCATGGTGGTGCACGCTTGTAATCCCAGTGGCTTGAGAGGCTGAGACAGGATGATGGAAAGTTCAAAGCCAGCCTTAGTGACTGAGCAAGTCTCTGTTTCACAATTGAAAACAATAAAATGAAAAGGGTTACTAATGAAAAAAGAACTGTTTCCTTTTTTCTTTTTATGAAATTATAACATAGCAATTACTTTAAAAACTTCACCTGTAAGACCTTATAAGCTATATGTTTTCCAGTGATTACAGGTCTATTCAGGTTTTTTTCTTATTAGGTTCCTATTGTTTCTTTATGTGCTTTTTTCTAGCTATTTAAATGAAATCTCTGCAGTTTCCTTGTTTACTTATAGTTGTATTCTCTTATTTCATTTCCCTTTTGTTGCTGTATTCTTGTTTTCATTTTTCCTTGACTCAACCTTTGATTTGCCTATTTTATTGCTACTTTTCTGACACACAAAAAATATCTTCTGGCCTTTTGTCCACTATTTTTTTCTTCCTCCTTCCATTTAGCCTTGTTTTTTTGTTGCTGTTGTTTTTCTAAATGGCAATGTTAAATCTCTAATTTCTTTTTTCATTTTTCCTTCCCTTTAAATCTGTTGAGTTGCTCTTGTAGCCTTTTAGGAAAAGAAAATAACTAATATTTTGTTTCAGAATTAGTGAGCAAAGAAATAACCTTCTTTTGACTTTTCAGAATTTTGTATGGGCGAATGAAGAATAAGACTGGGAGTAAAACTCAAGGGAAATCTGCTTCAGGCACCCGCATGGCCATTGTTCTGCGCTTCCTCGCTGGGACTCAACCCGAGGAGATCCAAATATTCTTAGACCTTCTGTCTGAACCTGTGAAGCACTTCAAGAATGGTAGCTACCAACTGCCTCCCATTGCCTCCTGAAGATATTGTCTACAGTCGTGCCCTTCTAATGTTTCAGGATAGGTTTTCCATAGTTTATTTCTTGGACATTGGAAGGATTTCTAATTGGGTTAATCCTTGCAGTCTCAATAACACTTTTTTGGCTGATGTGCGGTTCTTTTTAAACATTGAATTAGGTGACGTCACAATTGACCCCGAGAATTACTAGCACCTTTATGTTACTAAATCCTTGATTAGAAAATGTATATTTTTTGTGCAATTAAGCCATTTGAAAAATCCATGTGCAAAGAATTGGTTTCTTCTAAGAAATTGAAAGCATGCTACAGAATTTATCTTCCTTGTCTTGGTATTGTTTATTCACTGAATCATTCGCATATTATGTGATGATTTGTTGAATACCTCCTATGCTCTTGGTACTCTGCTAAGGTGAAATTAGAAAAATAATTATTTATAATATTTGCCCTCAAACTTATAGTCAAGAAGTGGTGGAGATAATGTATAAAATCAGCTGTGATGCTCTGTGGGATTCTGGTACACATGTTAGTTATTATTACTAATAATAATAGCCAACATTTATTTATTTATTTATTTAAACAGCTTTATTTAGTTTTTCACATGGCCTTCATTGCTCCAATACTTAGTTGTGTACGTGGTTGCTGGGGTTTGAACCCGGGTCCTCGTGCTTGCCAGACAAGCTCCGAAACCGCTGAGCCACCGCTCCAGCTCTAGCCAACATTTATCAAGTGCCTGCTTTACATCAGATGTTATAACAGGCCCCTTCCCTTTGCACACAACTCAATTCATCCCTAAACAACCACATGAGCTATCAGTATTTGTCCCCATTTTATAAATGATGAAACTGAGAAAGGTACTAGAAGGTGGTAGAATTAGGATTTGAGCCCAGACCTTTCTGACTACAAAATCTTTTGTTCCACTCCCACAGTTGCTTTGGGTTATCCAAACATAGATATTTATTTGTGAGATAGTGTGTTGCTTTTGTTTGATGTTTTTCTATGATAGCAGGCACAGCTGTTGCATAGATTCCATTCAGCATAATGTCCTGTGAAGGAGGTTGACTTTGTTCAGTGTATAGCCCCTCTATGGGAGGTTAGATATGAATGATACTATCATAGATGGAGCATGTAAGTTCATGATCTCATCAGGTGGTTTACATAAGACTTAAATAATAGCAAATCTTTTCAGTAAGTTCTAAAATCAATATTTCAGTAATTGTTTGTTTATAAGGGACTATTGTTTTATTTATTAACCAGCAACTACAAGAGATACAGAATGTTTGATTCTCAGCCTTCCAGGAATTTATAACACAACAAAAAAGTTTCCATGAATTCACTTAATTCAATTCAATGAAAACAGAGCATAAGAAAAATGTATGGAACGTTGCCAGATGGAGTAACAGATTGATAGTAACTCATATTTTGGAGAATGGTGTTTTTAAATAATTGAGTGAGAATTGGGCTGAGAGACTTAGTTCTGTGACAAGTTTTGTGTCCTTCTTTATTCCTGAATTTCCTCATTTAAAATGGCAATAGTGAAACTGGCTTACACAGCTCATTGAATATCTGGTAAGAATCAAAAGGAGATAGTATATGTCATCTATTAATTATAATAGAGGGGCTGGAGCAGTGGCCCAGCGGTTACAGCGCTTGCCCCGCATGCACAAATATGCAAGTTCAAACCCCAGCACCACGTACACAACAAAGTCTCAGAGCAACCAAAGCCATGTGAAAAACTCAATAAAAATTGATTCTCTCTGTCTCTCTCTCTCACTGTCCCTTCTTTCTTTAAAAAAAAAAAAAGAAAAGAAAAAATTTTTTAATTATACCAATAGAAAATACTGTATCATTGAGGGAAATTGAAAGGAAGCTGTAATTATAAATACTAACTAACATTTCACAGTCCACAATTGTCTCTTCCTCTGTTTCTTTAGGGGCATGCCATTCTGCAGTCATTCAAGCAATAGAAGACTTGGATTTGTCTAAGGTTCTTCCTTTGGGTCGTCAGCATGGAATTTTAAATAGCCTTGAAATAGTATTAAAGAATATTAGCCATCTGATTAGTGCATACCTACCAAAGATTTTGCAGATATTGCTCTGTATGATAGCAACAGTATCACAGATTCTTGACCAACGAGAAAAGGTGAGAGATGAACTATAGATGCTTTCTTCTTGGGCTGAGGAGTCTGGTTTATTTTGGGAATTGGGTTGAAACCTAATTACTAATGTCCTTCTAGGCTAAATATTCTTATATAACTCTTCAAAAGCATCTCTGTAAAATAATTTTCCATACATTAGTAATCTTCATTCTTACAAATATTTGTGTATGGCTAGAAAATGCGTATTGTATCAAGTATATTTTTGTTGTTTTTAAAGAGAGGGAAGTGAGAAAAAGAGAGAATCAGTTGTTTGTTTTTTTTTTTTTATTTGTTCGACATAGTCTTACATATTGGAGGGAATTAGTGTTACATATTCATGCATACATGGATATTGACAAAGTAAGTTAAGGCCAGTCCTAGTCCAGGGTCTCCCACTTCAACTACTCCCTGCTCCTATGTCTCCCCTATTTTACCCCCAGTTTATAGATAGAACTTAGCCTATGCGTGTGTATCAATTTTTGAATTTTCTGTTCCTCTTTGCCCACCTCTGTGTAGTTGGGCATCTCATGGGAGTCAAGGGTTCCCGGTTACATTGTTAACCACCTCCCAATTCCTATCTCCAACTTCATTAATAATCCCCCTAGTTCCTCCCTTCCCTCCATTCTCCCCCTAGTTTCATAGTTATGGGTCCCCCTGGTTATATAAAAATTCAGCTGTGTTGAATTTATTATTGGGCTTAGCTAGCTTTCAGTGTGTCTTAGATTTTACTCTAGTTTCCACATGTGAGAGAAAATATTTGGCTCTTAAGTCTCTGAGTTTGGGATATTTCACTCAGCTTAATTATTTCCATCTCCATTCATTTGGCTGCAGATGCCATGATATCATTCTAACAGCAGAGTAGAACTCCATTATAGTTTTTCATGTGGCCCTCATTGCTTGACACCTAGTTGTGTACTTGGTGCTGAGGTTCCAACCCACATCCTTGCACATGTCAGGCAAGCGCTGTAACCATTGAATCACTGCTTTTGCCCCATATGTATGTTTTTAAAGGAGAAGAATAGGTAGTAGGAGAGTTCTATACATTTCTCAGAACCCCAGCTCACAGGGGTGCTTGATCTGATGTTTCTTAAGAGTTAATTTCAGGAGCCTTAGAGTTATATCCTGTCTTCCAGTTTTCATTTCTTCAGAGTGGTTGGTGAATGAATGGAGGATTGTTGCCCTCACCCCTGTTATTTTGAGACAGAATTGCATGCAATTCTTGAAAAAGTCAATGTTTACGTGCAGTTTGCAGTGTTTTGCAGAGACAAGCAGCAGGATTAGACAAGAGGTCAGCCTGCCAAGAAGTGCTCTGTTTGATGTTTTCAAACAATATATTTATATTTTGTTGAAACAGGCATGTAGATGTGGGTATACTCCTTGGAGTTTAGTGAAGTAATCCACACATGATGTCTTCAGGAACTGAATTTGTGTAGAAAAATGATTCTTGAAATAAAGATTCAGACCCATTTCATTTATGGATATGCCCAGTGAATCACCTCAAATACAGTCATGATAAATGATTTTATATTTGCCTTTTTTTTTTCAAGTACGAGAGACAGAGAAAGAGAGAGAGAGAATCAATTTTATTTAGTTTTTCATGTGGCTTTCATCGTCTTGACACCTCATTGTGTACGTGGTCCTGGGGTTTTTGAACTCGCATGCTCGTGCATGCCAGACAAGCGCCGTAACCACTGAGCCACCACTCCAGCCCCTATATTTACATTTTAAAAAGTTTTTTATTTTAAAATTATTTCAACACAGTAAAAATGAAAATTAACTGCCACAATTTTAGGCTGTATTTTGGGACTAGGCATGGATGTCAGTCTGCTTTAATAGTGAAATAAATAACCAGTATAAAATTTCTCAGGTGGAAAGTCATATCCTTTTCTAAGTAAAGAAAATGTGGTGGCAGAAAGCAGGAAGCATTGTATAAACTGCCGTTGGAGAAGTAGGTAGGGTGGGTTATATACACCTTGTAGGCTGTGGCAGGAGGGACATTTACATCTAAGTGTGAAAATGTGCTTAAACCAGTTTAGTGGGAAATTGCTGAGAGGCATAAAGCAAGGGAGTGATAAACACTGTCTGGTGTTTTTAAAATATCACTTTGCTTGCTTTGTAGAAAAGATATTGTGAGAGGCAAAGAGTGAAAACTAAAAAAAGGTCTTGGAAAATCTTTGTGTTGTTATGAGAGCAAAAGGGCCAAAGGAAGAATTATGTAAGAGTTGAATTTATGCTTTATAGCAAGTGAAGGTGGCTGTGGATATATTAATTTATGAACAGTGATAGGTTTTATAAAGTCTGTATAATCCTTTGAATTTTTGGTTAACTTAAAAGTTACTGAATAATGCAGCCTTGCTACCAGGTCAGCAATCAGTAACTCAGGGGATCATTTGTGCAATTTCACAGTTCATTAGTTAGTGAGGTGTTAAGTTCATGCACAGATATGAGCTTTCTTCTTTTTTATTTTTTAACAAGTCCATGGAATTCCTTCAGGTGGCATAATGAGTTGTTTCACAGTAAGTTTGCTTAAGTGAGTTAAAATTCTACATTTATGAGTTTGAGCTCAGTTACACATTTGCTGTTTTGTCTTTCCTATCCTTCAGGGTACTGACTGTCATTAAAAGATGTACCTTGAAGATTATTGTTGATTTTGTGGAGGTTTTATACATTTAAATAGTGTGGTAGCTTGTAAAATATACATAAACTCATTCATGCTAAGTGTTCTAGGAATTGAAGTCTACAGTAGCTCATTTTCAGGGTTTTTCTCTAATTTATTCAACAACTTTGGAGTAAACTGGGTAGCCAGCCCTGGAGTAGCAGAAATGAGTAGAACCTGCTGATCCTGCAGCAGGTTAGTGGGAGGGAGGGAGGTTAGGTTAGTGGGATTGGAGGATAGAGGACTTATTTTATTTTAAATCATGTTTGCTGATGTTGCTTTGTTATCTGCTCCAGATGCTTATGATACCATGTTATTTTAGGTATCAGTGACAGTTTTTATCTTTTATCCCAATCATGATTCAGCTCGTAGTGAAAATAGTGCCAGAGATTTGAAGCAGATCAGAGTGACTTGTAACTATGAGTCCTTCCTGTGTCTGTCATTTCTTTTGCCTTTTTACTTTGTTATGAGATATAATTGGCTAAAAGCAGATGATGTGTGAGATATCATGATCTCTTTGGCTTGCAGGGCAAATTAATTGAGGGCATTCTTGTTCATAGTCACCTGAATTTAAAATGTGCTATTTCAGATTCAGATACCTCTGTTGATTGGAGGATCTGATTTTCATGAGAAGTAACTTCTCTGTTAGGTTTGTTCCTGGTATCTTGGCTGTAGACCTGATATTCAGTATCTGAGAGCATTTATGTTGTCTGTACATTTTCAGGTAGTCTTTAGATTTTGATGTAGGTAATTAAAGTCATATATACAAATAAGTTTTTGCCATTATGTGACCAGCGCCCACAGTATATAGATTAAGTGGCAAAATAGTCAGGGGTTGAGTCGTCTGTGATTAATCTGGTTGTAAATACAACATTCTGTATCAGGGAGAAATCTGTATCAGGGAGAAATCTGTCTGAGGCCATTGTCTCTCCTGTGCCTGGCCAAAGCCTTTTCATTCTTTAAAATCCAGTAGAAATTCTGTCTTTTCCATAAAGTTTACTCTTCTGAAATTTATAGAATTTCTCATCTTTTGACTGTCTTTGGGATTTTCAGTTTCTCATCTAATTTAATAAATTTTCATTCAGTAGAATTATAAGCTGAGGTCAAGACTATGACTAATGTCCTTGGTGGGGACTCACTAAATTATTTCACTTTGAGCTTGAACAGATAGCATGTTTATGATTTTATATCATAGGGAAGGAGATGCCAGTAGAAGTGGCAATATTTGTGCAAGAATTACGTTTTCTTTTCCATCAAAGTTAAATCTGTAATACTATATAGGCATTTTTACTGTAACTTAAGTGTGAAGCCTTCGTAAGTCGGGGAACTATGTGGCCTCAGAGAAGCCATTTTTAAATTCCCTAACCATATCCCATTATACCAGTAGCCCTTTCCTGTACCCACCCCAATTTTATGTTAGGCAGTGCGTAGATTAAACCCCTGAGCTGCTCCAGTCAGATTGAAGGACAGCACTGCATCAAGTCCGAGAAAAGAGCAGGTGGACTGCCCACTCAGGTGTGCTTGCAGGCTGGATTCCATAGCACACCCTTCTTCAGAAGTAAGGTGTGCCTTGCCCACTCACTTCCAAGCACATGTTTGATTTTCTTACGGCACCTGGGTTTTCCTAACAATTTTATTTCTAACATCTGTTATAAAAAGACCCACTGATCTTCCTATGTCTTCATTCATTCATTCTCCTTTTACTATCCAGAATACAAATTCTTTTATTTGTCCCCTAGACTAATTTTAACAAAAATAATTTAAAACTCTACTTTTTAAAAAATATAAAAGAATCTGTGTTTGGGGCTGGAGTGGTGGCTCAATGGTTACGGCGTTTGCCTGGCATGCGTGAGTATGCGAGTTCAAACCCCATCACCACGTACACAATGAAGTGTCCAAGAAATGAAAGTCACATGAAAAACTCAATAAAAATTGCTTCTCTCTTTCTTTCAAAAAAAAGGAATCCATGCTTATAGCAGTGTAATTCACAATAGCTAAATTATGGAATCAGCCTGGGTATCTGTCCAACAGATGAATGGATAATGAAAATGCAGTACACGTACACCATGGAGCTTTATTCAAAAATTATGTCATTTGCAGAAAAATGGATGGAACCTGAGATCATCACGTTAAATGAAATAAGCCAGACTCAGAAAGTTAAGGGCTGTATATTTTCTTTCATGTGAAAGGTAGAAAGGAAAAAGGACAAAATGGGTATGATCTCATGAAATTAAAAGGGAGAATGGTAGAGTAGAGAAAAGGGGCTGTAATACAATGTAAAAATGAAAAGAAAAATTACTTTGAGTTGAAATGAAGGTCTAATTCTTTTCCCTCTAATCTAAGGCATTGTGATACACACACACACACACACACCCCCAAAAGGTCTTGTTTCCTCTTGTTCATGGAAAGATGTTCCAGATGAGATTGTTCTTTTCTTAAGGACAACAAATATTTTACTGGGCGGTAATAGTGGAGCACATCTTACCACTTGATTTTTTTCTCTGAGTTTCCAGTTCGGTGGGAATAGCCGTTTAACTGGCCACTTTGATGTTCCCATGTGAATCATAGCCAGTAGATTTAATAACAGGATTTCCAGTTTGATTTGACATCTGAGCAGGAGGAGCCTTTCTGACAAGTCAGGGACAAAAATTGTGTGTGCTCTTTTTTTTTTTTAAATACCAGGTCTTTGTTTTGCAGATACAACTGAGGTTTATTAACCCACTAAAAAATTTAAGGCGTCTTGGAATCAAAATGGTTTCCGATATCTTTTTGGATTGGGAATCCTATCAGTTCAAAGCAGAAGAAATTGATGCTGTGTTTCATGGTGCAGTTTGGCCCCAGGTAATCCTAGCTTTCTACTTTCTGCCTGGACATCTTCAGCTGCTTTCTTTATTAATTTAGCAGCTTGGTTTGCCACCTGGACATTCATGCCTATCCTGTTCTTTTCTCTTAACATCAAGCATTTCTTTATTTCTGAAAGATTTTGGAACCCTTTTTTTTTTCTACTTGAACACTTTTTTTTGTCCACTATCAGACCTAAAGATCAAGGGTTAGTTTCTTAAATACCTAGGCTTTTATACGTAAGGCCAGTTTGAATAGAATTGTGTGTCTAAACAAATGTGACTTAACTTTGATAGCTCCTCACATAATAAGCATTGAGGGGAAATATCCAGGTGTTTTTGGGACGCATTTTCTTGCTGATTTCTCTAGTTGTAACTACTAGTGATAAAAGTTGGCTGGCGTCATTCTTTTTTTATAGCTAAGACCACGGGAGAGATTTGATTTTACGAGCGTTCTAGGTAGATGAACTCAGTCATTTCTGACCATTTGAAACCTAAAGTACCTGGTTCCCTTCAGGAATCAGTTACGCCCACGCATCCTTTTTGCCGTTATTTTGCATCCCTTCATCTTTTTCTCATCTGTCTTTGCATGTTAATCCCTGCTCATTGAAGTTTTCATTCTATGCTGTGATTTCTCTTTTGTTGGTTGGTTGTTTTTGCTTTTCCTGTACTGCATGTGTTTTTATTTTATTTTATTTTTGTTTTATGTTTTTGTTTTTTTCTGTCAGATCTGCAGGCTTGGATCTGAGAGCCAGTATTCGCCTACTCCTCTGCTGAAACTAATTAGTATCTGGAGCAGAAATGCAAGGTATCACCTTCCCCACTGTCACCCTTTAAAATACTACAGAGCTGTCATAATTAAAACAGCATGGTACTGGCACCAAAATGGGCATGAAGATCAGAGGAATAGAAGACACAGAGTCCAGTCCACATAAATACAGTTATCTCATGCCAGAGGCGGTGCCAAAAAATAGGCTGCAGAAAAGGTAGCCTTTTTGTTGTTTTAATTTCATTTGAGACAGGGCCTTGCTAAGGTTTTCAGGGCCTCACTAAGTTGCTTAGGTGGCTTTGAACTTGCCGTCATCCTGCCTCAGCCTCCTGAGTCACTGGGGTTACAGGCATGTGCCTCTGCACCTGGCAGAGGTAGCCTTTTTAATAAATGGTGCTGGGAAAACTGGAAATCCCTTGTAGTAGAATGAATTTAACCCGTTTCTCACCCTGCACAAAAGTCAACTCAGAGCGGATCAAAGACCTACGAATTAGCCTGGAAACTGTGTACTTGTAGGAAGAAAATGTAGCCAACACTCCAGCATGTTTGCTCTTCCTTAACAAGACATCCAAAGCACAAGAAGTAAATTCAAACATCAATAAAAGGGATGACATAGCAAAGGAAACAAGAGTGTGAAGAGTGAGCCTACAGAATGGGAGAAAATCTTTGCCACCTCCTCCTCAGATACAGCATTAATATCCAGGATATACAAAGAACTCAAAAAACTTTAACAACAACAAAATCTGTATAAAATAATTAGTAAATAGGCAAAGGAACTAAGCAAACACTTCTCAAAAGAAGAAATATAAATGGTTAACAAGTATATGAAAAATTGTTCAACATCTCCAGCAGTTACAGAAATATATATTAAAACACTGAGATTTCATCCCCCCCCGCCAGAATGTCAGTTTTCAAGGATACAAGTAATAAGAAATGTTGGCAAGGATGTAGGGGAAAAGGTACATTTGTACATTGTGGGTGGGATTGCAGATTGGTACAATCACTCTGGAAGGCAGTATGGAGGTTCCTCAGAAAACTAGGAATGGAACTACTGTTTGATCCAGCTATCCCACTCTTCAGTATATATGCAGAAGATTTAAAATCAGCATACTGCAGTGACACAGCACATCAGTGTTTATAGCAGTACAGTTCACAATAGCTAAGCTATGGAGCCAACTTAGGTGCCATTCAACAGATGAATAGATAAAGGAAATGTGTGTGTGTGTGTGTGTATGTGTATGTATGTATGTATATACACACACAAATGGAGTATTACTCAGCCAGGCATGAAAATGACTTTATGACATTTGCCAGTAAATGTATGGAACTAAGAGACTATCATACTAAATGAAATAAGCCAATCCCAAAAAGCCAAAGAACAAATGTTTTCTCTGATATCTGGAAGCTAATCCAGAATAAGGTGGTAGGGGGATGAAAAAAAAATAGAAGAAAGTGGACAAAGGAGAATGAAGGGAGGAGACCCAGAATAGGAAAAGACAGTGGAATGAATCTGACCTAACATTCCTGTCTATGTACATATATGAATTTGCCACAGTGAATCTCACCATCATGTACATCAATAAGAAACTAATTTTTAAAAAATTATTTTAAGTAAATAGAAAGACCAGTAGAGTACAGTGAAGGGAATGGGGGGGGGGTAGGAGGAAAGGAAGGGAAAGGAAAGGGAAGTACTAGGAACTAAATTAGAACAAATTATATTCTGTGCCTTTATAATTATGTCAAAATAAATGCTGTTGCCATGTGTAACTGAAAAGAACCATTTAAAAAATTAAAGGTTAAAAATAAGTAATAAAAAGGGGCAATGTTTTAGGATAATCTAGTCAAAACTAGATGAGGGAACTTCTTTTATATTTAACACTCACCTGAAAAAAAATCTCCTTGGAATCCTTGTAGCAACAGGCATGCATATGTAGTTGTACGTAGACAAATTAGTATTTCAGAACCAGTTCAGGGGAATGTTACTCTTTGTTAAAAAAATAAATTTATTTTGGAAGTACACTTACAGTTTACATAAGTATCCATCAGGTATTAAAACAGGTTTTTCTATCTGTATAGAAGTCTAACATCTTACTTTGCCTAAACATAGGTGGAACTGAACACTAGCCAGTAACTCTAAGCTAAAAATAAGGATAAGTTGTCTCAGAAATTAGGTGAACTCTAGACAACGAAACTTGCTTACCAGCAAGGATGATCATAAAATTTATTGTCCAAACATTCCTTTGGGTGAAAAGAGATGCTATAAATAATGAGGCCAAAATAACTAGAATAGTTGGAACTGTCCTTGACCACACTCTTCTTGCCCTGGTTCTGGTTCTGATCACAGTGACCTTTGCATGCTTCAGTCTGTTCTTCCTCTGAGGTCGGAGCACTCCCTTAGGCCCTGCATCTGTCTTCATAATTAATCTGCCCAAAGCTCCTTGAGGGCTGAGACCATTTCTCACTTAAAATTCTATATTTCTCTGCCTAGGCTTTTTTAGTCCTCATTGCATGTTGAATGAGTGGTTGAAATTTCTGATTGAGTCATACGTTTTGGCATGGAGCAGTTTCTATGACCTCTGAGCCTCTTTCTCTCCCTATAGTATGGAAATAATAAAAGACCTAACTCAATGATAATATGTAAAGTATCTTACTTGGAACCTGTCCATACTATGCCCAATAATTATTAAACAGAAAGATATATGAATAAAACCCCACAGAACTTTTCTGTGGGCTTACTAGTCCTAAGTATATTTAAGTACTTCAACCCTTTTCTCTAATGGTAAAGAATTAATAGTCAAACTGAATTTTTTTCCTATAAATTATTTGTATTATATCTCTGACTGGAAAACCTTTGTGTTCCCTGCCCTGCTTAGTATGTTTCCACAAAGAGGGATATTTAAGTCTTATTATCAGGGATGGATTCAGTACCTCCCCCTACAAATGATCTTAATCTCTGAATGTGCATGTCCAAATATGGCCAAGTAAGTTTCTTTGGCCTGTAGTCCTAACTCCCGGGTTGTAGGACCTAGATTTTTAGGTGAGTATATCAACATTCATATTGCAGAGAGACTGAGGAAGTGTCACAGATTAGAGGAAATAAGAGACATGAGACAGCTAAATTTCTGTGGCATCCTGGCTTAGAAAAAGGACATCAGTGGGACATATGATGACATCTAGATTGGTCAATGATATTATATAATGCAGTTTTCCTGATTTTGATGATGGTGCTATGGTTATGTAAGAAGTTTACCTTTGCTAATTTGGGTAAAAGGTATATGAAAACACTACAATTTTTGCAACTTTGGGGTCAGGTTAGAAATTATTTCAAAGTGAAGAGTTAAAGATGTTTTTAAAAGTTGAATGTTAATTTTCATAAAAACTTAAAAGGAGAAAATGCTACATTGGAGAAGAAAAGAAAAATAGGCCAACTTACCTAAGTTTCTTTTAGAAGGACAAAGACTAGAGTTAAGATATTGTCTCTACCATTTATTAGCTCTTTGACTTTGCATAGGTCTCAGTTTTTTCATCTGTAATGTGGAGATAATACTACTTTATAGAGATGCGTAAAGATTAAATGAGAAATACACATAAGTGCCTAAATAATATGTTTACAAAGTGCATAGAATGATTATCCATCAAATATTCATATTAAAGTAATTCTTCTCTTAAGCAGTCTTTTTAATGTTACTACACACCCATATACATTCATTAAGCTTATTGTGAAAATTCATATGGGATATTTTTAGACATAAACATTGGAAAATAAGGCAATTATTACAATGTTTTTTTTTTTTTCCTTCAGATATTTCCCTTTCCTGGCTAAACAGAAACCTGGGCACCCAGATTGTGATATCTTGACCAATGTCTTTGCGATTCTCTCAGCAAAGAATCTCTCTGATGCCACAGCCAGTATTATAATGGATATAGTTGATGACCTTCTTAACCTTCCAGATTTTGAACCCACAGAAACAGTGTCAAGCTTGCCAGTACCTGGATGTGTGTACCCTGACACAGGAGTGAACACAGAAGGTATGTATGCTATAGAAAGCAAATGATTCTTGGTCTTCAGAGGTGGTGACTCTTCTTCCAGAAAAGAAAAAGTCAGTAGAATTGACTTTCTTTTTTTTAGAGAGAGGATGGTGAGAGAGAGAGAGAGAAAGAGAAAATCAATTTTATTTAGTTTCTGATGTAGCTTTCGGTGCTCTGAGACTTTGTTGTGTATGTGGTGCTGGGGTTCAAACCCGCATCCTAGTGCATGCCAGGCAAGCACTGTAACTGCTGAGCCACCACTCCAGCCCCTAGAATTGATTTTCTAAACTGAGTGTTCATAGTTTCTTTTTTCTGGAACTAATACTGTGTTATAAAAATGAATTTTTTGGCATGCATAGGAATACAGACTATTTACTGTCCAAAAAACCTAAATTGTCCTCCAGAAAATTATTAGATGACTTCTATCATTATCTCTCTGAATCCTTTGTACCATATTGTCCCAACAATTCTATTCTGTTATCAAAAATGGATTAAATAAAGAAAGCCTCAGGGGTCTCTTTCATAAATTTTTGATTAGCAATATAACTTTTAAGTAAGAAAAAGTTATTTAGTATTTACAGTTGAAATTTAATTAAATGTTCATTAGTAGTTAAGTGCTTTCTGTATCTTACCAAGAAGATATTGTACAGTTGTGCTTTAGGAAAATTTATTAAAAATTAAAATGTTAATCATTGTCTGTTTCAGAGTCTATTACTGTGGGAGGAAAACTAATTCTACCTCATGTGCCTACAATTCTTCAGTATCTCAGCAAAACCACAATAAGTTCTGAAAAGGTGAAAAAGAAAAAGAATAGGGCACAAGTCAGTAAAGAACTTGGTATTCTTTCAAAGTAAGTGATATATTGGTACATAAAGGATAACATCATCCATGGTTTTCTTATTTTTTTTTTAACTTGTTTTTCAGTTGTAAATTTTCAGTAGTGCACAGGAGGCCCTGGATTTAATACGCAGTACCAACACTCATAGTAGCAAAATCTGTAGGAATCTGTAGGACTTGGGAGTATGTAGCTCAGTGGTGTAGGGTTAGTATGTGCAGTGCCCTGGGTCCAGTCCCCAACCCTAAAAAGCTTTCAGTATTTTAAATTCCCTTTTTAAAGTTAATGCAGAATTGTATTTTTCTGCTGGCATAATCATTAGAAACTTTTTATGGCATCTGCCTTCATGTAATTATATTAAAGACAACAGATTTCAAAGTCCTACATCAGACTAATAGATTTGCTCATTTAGCATTTGCATATTTTAATTAAAGCCTTGACTTCTGTGGCATCACATCCTTTTTTGCATTTTTTTTAAGTTTATTGATAAAACGATTAACTTGAAAGAACACATTGTTTTTAGGAGTCTGTTTAACATTAGAGCTAGCATTATGTAATTGTGATTTCTGTAAAGGGCAAGATTGGTAAACCTGAGTGCAAAAAATGATTCTGTGTTAGAGCTTCCAGGTATAGCTCAGTGGTAGAACACTTGCCTAGTTTGTGCAAGGCCCTAGGTTTAAACCCCAGTACCACTAAAGCAAAAAGAAAAATATGATTCTATCATAAATTTTTATTTAACAAGGACTGGGCTTAGTTCTTAAAAATTTATATTTTTATGTTACTTTCAAAAACATTCATGAAAAAATACATAGAATATTCTAGAAACTTTATCACGATGTTTTATTTATACTATTGTATTTCTAAGTTATGCACAATGGCTAGTTATACTCATTAAATTTCATCTCAAGAAATGTGGCAGTGGAAGGATGATAAGATAGGATTAGGCACCAGAAACTCCGGAGTCTGAAAGACCAGCATACTCTGCTGCTTCCTATCTGTGGGATCAGCTGCTCTGAGACTCGGTTTTTTTCTGAGCAAAGTGGGGCTAAATAATTCCCCTATCACAAGGCCATTGTTGGCATTAAAATGAAATACTGTATATAAAACCTTAAATTTTAACAAAAATGTTATTTCCTTGTGCAAAATAAAAAATCACAAATGCCAGATTATAAGCCTGGAGTTATAACCCCACCTACGCAATCAAATAATGGAAAAGAAATAGAATGATCCCCACAAGCCTGATGTTGGAGAGAAATAAGATTAGAGGGCACTGCTAAACAATTAGGCTAACATTCTTACACTTGCACACATACTCCAAAGCCACCTCTGTATCCAAAAACAATGTCTTTAGTCACTGATGTTTTTCTTTTTATTTTTTTCTTTTTATTTTTTATAGAGGGGGGCAGTGAGAGAGAGACAGAATCAATTTTTATTTAGTTTTTCATGTGACTTTCATTGCTTGGACACATAGGTTGAGTGCATGGCACTGGGGTTTGAACCCGCCTACTCACGCATGGCAGGCAAGTGCTGTAACCCCTGAGCCACCCAGGCCCTGGTCACTGATGGTTTTCTACAAAAAGGTTAACTTGTTAGAGAAACATTCTCAACTTTTTAATCTTCCTAACATACCCATTTGTTTCCTTCTCTAGAATCAGCAAGTTTATGAAGGACAAAGAACAAAGTTCTCTCCTTATTACGCTTCTCCTTCCTTTTCTCCACCGTGGCAGTATTGCTCAGGTACAAATTCATAGAACTTTTATTTTGTCTTTTAAGTGGCACTTAATCACTAGGTTGGTTATAAGTAACAATTTTATTGGTTAAATTCTTCGATGCATCAGTCCCAACAAACTTATATAATCTTTTAAGATTACACAGAAATAAGAATGGGGACAGGCAAGAAGGTGGATGCATCATCATCAGCTGCAACAGTACAAGTGTTAGACTCAGGCTGGAGCAGTGGCTCAGCATTTCAGCACTTGCCTTGCATTTGCAGGGACACAGGTTTGTGCTCCAGCACCACATACACAACAGTGTCTGAGCAATGAAAGTGAAATGAAAAATTAAATAAAATTGATTCTCTTTTTCTCTCTCCCTCTCAATGTCCCTCTCTTTTAAAAAAAGGGGAGGGGTTTAAAAAAAAGTGTTAGTCTCTTTATTTTCTTTGCTTTGTTTCTAATTCAGCTTTTAATTAATTTTTCTCTCTGATTTTCATGAGTAACCAATGGAACCAAAGAATGCATTTGTTAGTGTTATCACAGTCATAAAACTAATGAAAGTCAGGTTTAGTTTAGAATACCACAAATTTGTGGACAGTCAGAAGTGTCTTATTTTTCTTCAGCTAGCTCATTTTGTTAGCTCTTTTGTCTACACAATTATAGAAATTATGTTTCAAAATCGTATATGCGCTATTGGAATTAAAGGGAGGAACTAGTAAGAATGTTATTATGAAGTTAAAATTCCAAAACCTTTAAAAGACTGTGCATCAATTTTCCAGTTACTACTTTTATTTATTGATAATTGTTTCCAATGTTATATTAAAGTACAAGTTGACATATTTTATAAATTACTAGAGTATGATTTCTCATCATTCTTTTTAAGGAAACAGAGGTTGATATTCTGGTAACAGTGCAAAACTTGCTCAAACATTGTCTGGATCCTACAAGCTTTCTCAAGCCTCTAGCCAAACTCTTCTCAGTTATCAAGAACAAGTTATCAAGACAGTTGCTTTGTACAGTTTTTCAGGTATATATTATTTATTTTTACCCCAAATTACCCTTTCTTTAAAAAATAACTGACATAAAAAGTATCAGAACAATCTTTTTAGTGCAAATATGATGGTTTTATATGAATTTGGGGACAGGGAGCTAAGAGAAGAAGACATAAAAGTTAAGATGTCATTCACTGTTGTCTTTCCTTTTAGACTCTTTCTGATTTTGAGAGTGGACTAAAATATATCACTGATGTTGTCAAGGTAAGGAAGAAATCTCATTTCTTTTTGATGTCAAAAGTATTATAGTTTTTATTTAAGATTTATACACCTTATCATTTATATGATTTTCATGGCATTTCTTTTAGCTTAATGCCTTTGATCAAAGACATCTTGATGACATCAACTTCGATGTTCGCTTCTCAGCATTCCAGACCATTACTTCTTATGTTAAAGAAATGCAGACTGTGGATGTTAACTTCCTCATTCCAGTTATGCATAATTGTTTCTATAATATGGAGGTAGGTTTTTATAGCAGAATATTATGAGTTGTTTTTTATTGTTTTGGTAATGTAAAAACTGAAAATAATTGCCTAATTTTTTAAGTTGTTTTTGGTGGGGATAAGTGTTTTTAGGATAAAAGTTCTTTTAGATAAAGAATTTTTCACTTGGCAAAGAATTTACTGTTCTTCTCATGATTTGAATGACATTTCAAATAAAACGATATATGTGAAAGTACTTTGAAAAATAAAATTATGTATCAGAATAAATCCAAAGAGAAAGAAAGTAAATTAATGTTTCTCAAAATCTGTAGGGAGGTAGGATTAGGGAATCACCTGTGGTGGGTCTAAGCCTTTTAGGGGTGGCAAAAATATTCCAAAATTAGAAAGGGTATTAGTTGCACAATCTGATTAGACTAAAAACTATTCAGTTGTATCCTTTAAAAGAGTGAATTTTATGGTATTTGAATTACATACCAATTTTTAAAATTTTTGATAGCTGTATAATTTGAAAGTGTTTTTTATCGATATGGTAGAAGTAAAAGGTAGAAGCAAAAGTTATAATAAGTGCCGTGTAGCTAAACTGAATAACATCCAAAAATGGGAGAACAAAATCCTTGATTTTTACTAATTATTAATGTAATGCCATCAATAAGCTCTGCAGCGTGTTATAGTTATCTGTCACTAAATATTATGTAATATATAAAAAATACTCTCCATTTGGGGCTTATTCATATATCCTATCCAGTTTCAACACACTAATTCCATGTCACTGCCTGTTTGGCTGAATTAGGAATCTTCTCTAGACTGCATTCCTCAAACCAGAAATTCTGGGACATACAAACAAAATTACTCCAGCCTGCTCTGTCATTTTCAGTGATGACCTGATGTTGAATAGTGAAAGCTGGCCTTAGAGGACCTTTTATACTGCTTGCTTTGGGAAGTAAAATTAAAAAGTACAGTTCATAGTGCTTCCTGAAATTAAGTGACACTTCTCAGTAAGCATAGTTTTTCAAAGTTATTTGAAATTCCTCGGATTCCTTCATTTGATTCTTCCTAAGTTATGCATTACTTGTGGTACATTTGTTAATAGGGATTTTTGTAAAAACCACGGACAACATTTCACTTTCTTTGAAAAATAATATTCCATATTGTATGTGGTTATTACACATGATAACTTACAACAGAATGACTTTTCTTTTTCTTATTTTTAGTTAGGAGATATGTCCTTAAGTGACAATGCCAGCATGTGCTTGATGAGCATCATTAAAAAGCTAGCTGCCTTAAACGTCACAGAGAAAGACTATAGAGAACTCATTCATCGCTCACTCCTGGAGAAATTGAGGAAAGGGTTGAAGAGCCAGACAGAGGTATTGTAGCTTTGTCTTTTGAGTACTGTTGTCTGAGGTTTGGCCTAAGTTTTCCCTCTTACCTTAGTACATTTAATTAAAATACTTGAAATAGCCACCACACTTTTTTTTTTTGAGACAGGATCCTGCTATGTTGCTGAGGCTGACTTTCAACTTGAGAGCCTCCTCCTGCCTCAGCTTCCCAATCTGTTAGGATTACAGGCATGCACCACCACACCCAACTAGTCACCAAACTTTTAATAGGGGAGTGGGAATAAAGAGAAAAACAGTTACTTGTGATTTTCTTTTCTTTTCTAACAGCAGAAATGGTTGGTTGTGGCAGTGGTGGTGGTTATTAATTTAATTACTTTTGGTGCCACCTCATGTTATATAGGAAGCATAGTGTTTTAAATAATTATTTTTTCTCAACTTGGTATTTACAGAGTATTCAACAGGATTATACCACAATACTTTCCTGTTTAATTCAGACCTTTCCCAATCAACTGGAGTTTAAAGACTTGGTACAGCTTACTCATTACCGTGATCCAGAAATGGACTTCTTTGAGAACATGAAGCACATTCAGGTAGAAGACAATTCTCTTTTTCCCTTGCCTGCAATTATGTCTTGTTTAGAAAGACAACCTTTCCTGCAAAAGGCTTTCATTCTTCAGTCTTCATGAGTATCAGATTCGCATATAAAATGATCATTTCCTGGGGTGTGTTTATTTTGATGGTGTTACCAACTACAAACAGAAATAGTGTACCCTTTCTCTGCCTTTTCGTATGCTTAAATGCTTTGGGATCCATCGTTGAACAAATGCTATAAATTATGTTTCTGGAAGTAAATCAAAGTTCAGTTTGCTCGTGTTACAAATGGGCTGTTTTACTCCTTTAATCTTTCCATGGAAAAAGAAAATGATTCTGAGGCAGAGCTGGTTGTAGAAAAAGATTATTCAGTAATTAATTCATATTTCATATTTTGTCTGTCTACTAGATCCACAGAAGAGCTAGAGCCTTGAAGAAACTAGCAAAACAGCTGATGGAAGGCAAAGTGGTGCTGTCTTCTAAATCTCTTCAGAATTATCTCATGCCTTATGCAATGACTCCAATTTTTGATGAGAAAATGCTTAAGGTAATGCTACTCATGACGCACTTTACCAAGATGTAAATGGGTTGATGGCATCCGTGTTGACGGCATCACCGTAACGAGAGGCTTAGAATAGTCCTAAAGCACTTAGAACTGTGTCTGGCTCATAGTAAATGCTATGTAAATGGTGGCTCTTATTTGTATTTTTACTATTATTATTACCTCGAAAAGGCCAGCGACAAAACATTCCTCACTTCTGGAAATGATCATGTTGCTAAGGTGATACACTTGTTTTTGTGTTATAGGACATAATTCTGGTAAACTCCACTGATCAGCAGAGTCATTTGCCTAAATGTTCATAAGAAATGAAATAAGGCAATAGCTACCTTTCACACTGTACCAGGTACACAGCATTGTTCTGCATGCTTGACTGTGATCTTATTTAGTCCTCACCACCACTCTACTTTGTGGGGTATAGACTTCTTTATCACTACTTTACAAGAGAAGAAACTGAGAATGGGTGAGGTTGTGTAACTGTCATGGAAACAGAATTAAAACTGGAATTTGAATTTAGGGCTCTTTTAACCATTATAATACACAAAGCCTAGAACAGTGCCTAGCACCTGGTAAAAACTGTGTGAATATTTATTGATTAAATAGATTAAAGATGGAACTAAAAAATGGTTACAGAAATTTAAGTCTTAATTATGTTTGGGTCAGACTTTGTGACTTAAATTTATGCAGTTGATTACATGGCCTGTACAAAAACAGATTTTTTTTTATTGTTTTAGGTTATTAAAAAATATTTAAAAGAATAATCTGAAGTAAACCAGATACCATAGCACAGGCCTTGAACATTCCAATTTCTTGGGAGACTGAGTCAGGAGGATCGTGAGTTTGAGGCTAGCCTGGGCAACATCGCAAGTCTCTAACTCAAAAAAAAAAAGGAAAAAAGAAACTAGTAGTTGAGAGATTGTTTCTTTGAATTCCAGTCTGACAGTGTCTCCCTGTTAATGGAATTTGAGAATTTTTACATTTAATATAATTGTTAATGCGGTTGGGCTTAAGTCTGTAATCCTGTGGTTTATTTTTCATTTGCCCCCATTTTCTTTGCCTGCTGTTGGATGAATTGGATTTGTGTGTGACTTTATTGATCTATATTGACTTACTATTGTAGTATTTTTGTCTTTTTTTTTTTTTTTTACTTCGGTTTTTGTTGTTGTTCTTAGTTTTGTTTTGTTGTTTTGGTACCAGGGATTGAAGCCAGAGGTGCTTAACCCATGGAGTCATTTCCCCAACCCTTTTTATTTTTCGTTTTGAGACAGGGTCTACTAATTGCCTAGTACCTCACTAAGTTGTTGAGATTGGCTTTGAACTTGGGAACCTCCTGTCTCAGCCTCCTAAGCCACTGGGATTACACTGCACCCAGCACTTCATTAGTTTTAAACCACACAGTACTTTGTTACTTTTGCTTTAAATAGTCACTTTTCTTTTAATGAGATCTTTTAAAAATAAGAAAAAGGTGTTTTATATTTTGTGCATATTTGTAATTCCTGGTGCTCTTCATTCCTTTGTGTAGGTCAAGATGCTCACCCAGTGCCATGCCCCATGTATCATGAATTTATACCCTAGCTCGTAGGAACATGGACTGTTTTCATCTTTAAATGTTCTTTAATGACTTTGTCACCTGTTTCTTTTTTGTGGTTCTTTCCCTATCCTTACTCACATATACTGATCATTGCTCAGCTTGAGTTTTAGGGCCTTTCCCTCTGTGTAGCTCTTTCTCTGGTGCTGTGCCTTGTGCACTCACTGTTATAGCCTCAGCTCTCAGGGAGACTACTGGGCTTTGCTTGGGTTTACCTCCCCCTTCCCCGTGATACGTATGACTGCAATTCTCTGCACATAGTAAGTTTGTGTAATTAGAAGACTCACTTCATGTTAACTTCCTCTCAGGGATCACTGCTCTGTTCTCCTGTTCTCCCATTCTGTCCAGAGTCTGAAAAGTGTTGTTTCATATGTTTTATCTCCTCTTCTAGTTTGAGGAAAACAGTCTGTGTTATCTGTGTATGGTGGGGATTTTTGTTTTTGTTTTTGTTTTGGCAGTGTCAGCCCCACTGAACAAAGGGCCTCACACATGCTAAGCAGATAGTCTGCTATTGAGCTGGATCACAGCCCTAATATTTGTTGACTTTTATACGTTGAATTATTTTATTCACTGTCTTAGTCTTGAACTATCCAGGGAGGTCCAAGTGGAAAAGAGTCAATTATGTTAATATCCTGTAAAGAAATATGACACTCCTTTAAATGATAGCATCTTTTCCTGGAATTAGGAGGGAAAGTGGAGTGTAGTCTGGACATTTGATTGTACTTCCTTTTCTTTAGTTACTGATCACGTACTGTGTGAGCTTGTTAATAGGCCATGTTAACCTTGTAGTTTGTCAGTCAGTACTTGTAGTGCATTGACATTTATGTGTTTTTTTTATAGCATGAAAATATAACCATTGCTGCCACAGAGGTTATTGGAGCTATTTGCAGACATCTTTCTTGGTCAGCATATATATATTACTTGAAACATTTCATCCATGTCTTACAGACAGGACAGATCAATCAAAAGTTGGGTGTCAGGTATACTCAAACTTCTTATTTTGTTTTGTTTTTAAAATGTACCCTTAAAATTATTTCCTGAATTTTCTTTTTTTCTTTTTATGTTTACATTGCTTTGATAAGGTTATGGTAATGCTTAAAATAAAAAAAGATTTCTTTTAATAGTCAAATGGTATTGATAATCAAATGAAGATGTGTGTATCTTTTCTTAACAGTTTACTAGTAATAGTGTTAGAAGCATTCCACTTTGACCACAAAACTCTTGAAGAACAAATGGGAAAAATTCAGAATGAAGAAAGTAAGTTTGTAAACCTTTCTTAAACTAGATTTTTATCCTGTATTCTTGGATCGTTTATGAGTATGAATTAAAGATGACAAAATTCAACTTATCCTCTTTTCTGCTCTGTATTACATAACAATGCTCAGTTAATGTATCCTGAGGAAATTAAAATCAATGGTTTATTTTTATAAAAAGTTACCTAACTATAGAGAGAGCCACTCTAAATTATATTAGTGAAAAAAAATCTGAACTTGGGTTGTTTATCTAGCAATCCATTGCTTTTATACAAAGACCGTTCACCAGTGAAAGCAAAGCAAATATAAGAAAAGAAATAATAAAAATTATAGTAACAATCAGTGAAAAATAAAAGACACAATAGAAAGGATCAACGAAATTTAAAATAGGTATTTAAAAAGGTTATAAACTGGCAGATGCCTGATGAGATCAATCAATGGAAGAAAAGGACATAATGACCAATTAGGAACTGAAAAGGATAATAATTAAATGAAAAGTAAGACAACATTTGTATTTATAAATTTAAGTACTTGGGTGAGATATGCAAATTCTTCACAATAATATGTATAAAAACTGACTAAAGAAAACTCAACTTTAGAAAAAAATTTTAAATCTGAATGGATCTCTAACCAATAAAGAAATTGGATCTGTAGTTCAGTTCTCTTGATGAAAATGCCAGCCGAAGAATGTTTTGTCATAAAGTTTTAGCGGACAGTTTCAGATTTACACTAGGTCTTTTAGATGATTAAGAAAGAAGCCCTCCACTAAAGCATAAATTTGCTCTACTTGTGTACCTAAAACTGATGCAGACACTCTGAGAATGGAATCTCATAAGTTCCCATTCATTAACATGGATATAAAAATACTAAACCAAATATTTACGGGTGAAATTCCACAAGTGATTAAAAACATGACCATGGTTGGTTGTTCAAGGAATACAGTTTGTTCACTCCTGGAAAAGTAATTAATGGGATTTGACACAGTGGCATATAAAAACATGATTGTCTAGGTAGACACTAGGAAAGCATTTGATTAGATTTGATATCTGCTCAAGCTAAAAATGATTATCAAACAGGATAGAAGTTTCCAGAACTTGTTAAAAGACACCTTTAAAAAGCCTAATGTGAGTGCTTACTTTGGCAGCACATACACTAAAATTAGAAAAATACAGAGATGATTAGTGTAGTGCTGTGCAAGCATGACACGTAAATTGTGAAGTGTTCCACACTTTAAAAAGCAAAAATAAATATTAAACCTGGCATGCACTAGGACCCAGGTTCAAACACTAGCACCACATACTCAACTAAGTGTTGGAACTACGAATACCAGATGAAAAAATAAGTAAGCTTCATTCTCTCCTTCTCTTTCTAAAAAAAGGAAAGAAAATAAAAAGCACGAGAGAAGGATACCAGCTGCTGCTTATCCTGAACATTGAATTAGAGGTTCTAGTCAGTACAGAAAAATGGGGAAAGAAGAAAAAAAGTTTAGCACTCAAATAGGCCAAGGTATTTATCCTAATCATTTTGGCTAAAGACAAATATTCTGGTCCTCAGTTTGCTCTTTCCTTCCTTCTTTTCTTTGGATACTAGGAGTTGAACCCAGGGGCACTACCATAGTGCTACATCTCCAGTCTTTTTATTTTGAGATAGAGTGTAAAGTTGCCCAGGCTGGCCTCAGACTTGGAATCCGTCTCCCTTAGGTTCCTGAGTCACCAGGTTTACAGGCATGGGTCACTGCATGGGCCTGCACTATTTTCTTTAATCAGTTAAATCTGCCTTTGGCAGTTTTGCATAAATATAAATATTTGTTAACTTAAAAAATGTTTAGTTTGCTTAATTATTACTTAGAAAGTTTACTTGCTTTCTTTATTCTGAACTAGCTCAAATTATCCCAAATTTAGTGGTATCCAATTATGTGTGGTATGATATATTTGAAAGGTAACTGAAATCTGATTATGTGTTCCACCTGAGTTTTGCTCTCTTACTTGTTGTGCTATCGATCCTTTGCCACTGATATATCTCCATTTAGTAGTGACTAGAGTCTCTTAGGAAAGTGATTGGCAACTCCTGGTGACATTTCACAATATTCAGGTTTCATTTGTTTTTACTTATAGGAAATAATACCAGGCCCCCAAATTAACCTATGTCAGTACTGCACCAACCCAAGTAGAGCCCCACAGTCCCCAAGGTGGTGGTCTTCTTAAGGAAAGGGAAAATAAATTAATTGGCAAGGAGTACAATGAAAATTTGAAGGCTTCATTGAGCATCTGCTGTGAGCCAGTTTTTCTAAACATTATCTCATTTGTTCTGATAAACGTTCAGAAATCTTAGTGTTAGTTACCCCATATTTTTGATATGAAAAACTGAGGTTCAGAGATATAAAGTAACTTTCCCAAAGCTACACAGCAGGTGGAAAAAAAGGTGACAAAAGATCGATGCTCCCTTTTTTTTTTTTTACAATGACATATCAGACACATATTTTAGGTAATTATAGACTTTATTTCATTAAATCCTGACAATAGCCTTGCAAGGTAGGTGCCAGCGCCCCAGTGGGGTCAAGTTTGTTAGCAGGATCAAGTCTGGACTTTCCCTACAGTACTGTACCACCTAATACTCTTTAATATGCTGAATTCTGGAATAATGAAAATTTCTGCCTGAAAACTATTGGCTGCCATTATGGTGTTCATACCTATGAATGGAAGTTTTTGTTTTTGGAAACTTAACAACTCCAGGACTTAGAAAGCTATTGTTTGGCTAAGAATCTTCTTCCCAGTGTGCTCCCTAACCTCCAAACCAAATGAGTGTTTAAATGACCCTTGCCTTTACTTTTTGATATTCTTTTTTATTCTTGCCAATTTAATTGTCTTTGTCCTTCATTAGATTCTAAACTGTGAGAGGCCAAAAGTCACAGGCCTTTCGCTGCCTGATGCTTCCTCGGCACTTAACCTTGCCTGCCTGTACTTGGAGGTCAGATCGGGTATTTTTATTGGATGCTGGATGTCAGTGGAAATACTGCTTACCACCAAGCTGTTTCCTTATTTGACTTAGGTGGCTTTGTTGTTTATCAAATGTAGATACGGTAGAAATGATTGAGGCCCCAGAGTGTGAAGCCATGGAGTTCGAGCACATGGATGAGGAAGAGAAGGAAAATACATCTAAGGGGTTGCTGGACAACAGTGAAGCTCCGGCAAACCCTGGTCCCGCTGACTCAGATGAGACATCTGCTAAGAAATCCGACAGAATCACAAAGTCTGTCTCTTTCCTTCCTCGGAATAAGGAAGAATTGGAGAGAACAATTAAAACTATCCATGGAACCATAACTGGAGATATCCTCCCCAGGCTACACAAGTGCCTTGCATCTACGGTAACAGTGGTGTCAGGCAGGTCTGCGTGACCTGGAATGCTGGTGGGGCCCTAGCACACCAGGCTCCCAACGAGTGCTGACTGACTTTAGCTTTGGGGGTTCCTTTTTATTTAGTTTTTTCAGTGTTAGGGATTGAACCCAGGGCTGCTCTACTTCTGAGCTACATCCCCTGCCCTCTTTTTATTTTGAGTCAGGGTCTCCCAAAATTGCTCAGGCTTTTCTTGAACTTGGAATCCTCCTACTTCAGCCTCAGAGTAGCTGGAATTATAGGCTGCACCACTGCACACACCTTGAGTTTCCTTTTACCTCAACATTTCATATTTCCCCTGTCTTTTCTCATCAACTTCAGAGTCAACTCTTGCCCTAGCGTCAGTAATGGCCCAGCATTATGATTTTATGTGCTAGATGTATATTTTTTCAACTCTTAAGTAAACATTAAAATGACTCCCATTTCCAAAAATGCTAACTAAAAATTAAGAGTGTTTCCATTTTCTACTTCAAGATCACATATTATTTAAAATCCATCTTTCCCCTGGTTTAAAGGAATAACATTTAGTGATGCATTTTCATGAAGCTACTGGAACCTTTCCTCTTCTGTGTAAAATGTGGACCAGCAAATTCTGGCCTGTGAGCTGCAGCTGTTTTTATAAATAAAAGTTTTATGGGAACATAAATTGTTTGCATATAATCTAATTCTGCTTTAGCATTATCATAGCAGAGTTGAGTAATTTCAACAGAGACCACAAAGCCACTGTTTTCTTACAAAAAAGTCTGTCAACCATTAATAGAAGGTATTAATTTGGTCATTTTGTGTATATGTAGATAAACCTTTTCTATTTGAAGCCTATTTCTTTTTTTTTTATTTGTTCAACACTTCTTACATATTGGATGGAGGGTATTGTTGTTACATATTCATGCATACATGAATATTGGCAAAGTAAATTAAGCCCGATCCTCTTTCAGGATCTCCCCCACTTCATCTGTTCCCTGATCTCTTGTCTCCTTTGTAATACCCCCATGCTATAGCTAGAAATGTGTGTGTATATTGGCTTCTCATGGGAGTCGAATGTACCTAGCTGTATTGATAAACCCTTTTTCCCTCCTTCCCTCCCTCCCTTCTCCCCCACCTTCATAGTTATGGTTCCCCTAGCTTATGTGAAATTTCAACTTTGGTGGGTTTATTAATTAAACATAGCTAACTTTCATCCTATTTTAAGTTTTAGTCTAGCTTCTACATATGAGAGAAAACATTTGGCCCTTAAGTCTCTGTGTTTGGGATATTTCACGCAGCATGATTTTTTTCCATTTCCATCCATTTAGCTGCAAAAGCCTTGATACCCTTCTAATAGCAGAGTAGAACTCCATTATATGTGTGTATCTGTGTGTGTGTGTGTTGTGTGTGCGTGAGCACACGCGCGCACCATAGTTCTTGGATACATTCTTCCAGTAAGGGGCCTATGGGTTGGTTCCATAGTTCAGCTATTGTAAATTAAGCTGCTATAAATATTGGTATAGCTATGTCTCTGTAATATGCTGATTCTAGCTCTTCTGGGAAAATACCCAGGGTGGAATAGCTGGGTCATATGGTAGATCCATCCCTAGTTTTTTAAGGAGTCTTCACACTGCGTTGCAGAGTGGCTGTATCAGTTTGTAGTCTCACCAACAATGTGTTAGTGTTCCTTTCTCCCCACATATTTCTTAAGTACCAATCATGTCACACAAACACTTGACAGTTCCAGCTGACGTGTTTAGTTTTTTTAAAAGATAATAAGTTAGAAATGGGCTTTAATGTGAAAAGAGCTTGTCTTTCAAATGCAAAGTTATAGTGTTAGCAGAGCCCTCCTCCTTATTTTTGTTTAACCTAAATTTTTTTACAGACTAAAAGAGAAGAAGAACACAAGCTCATCAAGTCAAAGGTCGTTAATGATGAAGAAGTGGTTCGAGTCCCTTTAGCTTTTGCCATGGTTAAACTGATGCAGTCCCTTCCACGAGAGGTCATGGAGGCCAATCTGCCAAGGTGTGTAAGTGACAGATTAGACAAGTTCAAGGAAACAGATATTGGTTCTTTTCTTCCTAGGTTTTTAATCTTTTTTGTTACAAAGAAGAGAGGTACTGTCATACTTTGCTGTGCTTCTGAATCGAAAGGGAAATTTAGCATTATGAGTAATGAAGAGACGGAAGGATATTTATGTTTTTGTTTCTGTTTACTTGATTTGTCATTTTTCAAATTCTCATTTTCTAGTATTTTACTGAAAGTGTGTGTCCTCCTGAAGAACAGAGCACAGGAAATCAGAGACATTGCACGCAGCACTCTTGCAAAAATAATAGAGGATCTGGGTGTGCACTTCCTGCAGTATATTTTAAAAGAATTAAAGACCACCCTTGTCCGTGGATATCAGGTAAATTGCATTGTGTGCATATTCAAGTCGGGTTGGACTTCAAATACTTGTATTTTGAATCCTACTTGTTATCCTGCTGCCTCAACCTCAGAGTTGCTGGGATTATAGTCCTGTACCACCATGCCCAGCTGTGTTTCCAATTCTTGAACAAAAATGTTTTCTTCCTTGTTCACTCTGTAACAGTATATTCAGTATATACTCAGTAAGAATTTTAGTAAGAATTTGAGAATATGAAACTTGATATCAAATAATTTGAGGCAAAAAGAAAAATAAAAAAGGTCATGCAACTCAGGCTTGAAAGGATCTTTTTAAAAAGGAAATATAGGCTGAGCATGGTAGTGCACACCTGTAATTCCAGTGATTGAGAAGGCTGAAGCAGGAGGATCACAAGTTGGGGTAGTGCTCCAACTTAGTAAGATCTTGTCTCAAAATAAAAAATAAAAAGGACTGGGAGATGTTAATCATTGGTAAAGTACCCCTGAATTCAATCCCCAGGACACAGCCACACACCTGAAAAAAAAAAAAAAGTTGAAATATATAAGATACAAAACAATAAGACCACCGGGTAGAATATAAAACTGAGGGTAGAATCAGCATATTATAGTGATGTGGCTTCATCAATGTTTATAGCAGCTCAATTCACTATAGCCAGACTTTGGAACCAACCCAGATGCCCCTCACTTGACGAGTGGATACAAAAGCTTTGGTACGTATATACTATGGAATACTACTCAGCCATAAGGGAGCATGATATGATGTCTTTTGAAATCAAATGGATGGAGATGGATAGAATTATGCTTAGTGGAGTCTCCCAATCTCAGAGACTCAAGGGTCGAATGGTTTCTCTCATCTGTTGATGCTATCATAGTTAGGGAAGCAGTAGGGCTAACGGCTAACCTAGCAAAACTGCAAATTGAATGACTGTCTGAACATTAGGGGGATGGCTCTATAGGATTCTCAGAGGTGTAGGGAGGGGGATGGGGAGGGGAGGGTATATGAAGAACTCATAGGAGACTGGAAATTGGGAAGAGGGGGGAACCATCCCAGAAGCCGATGTCATTCCTCCACAAACTATCCATTCAATGCATGAGCTCTTCTGGGGGAAAATGCAAAAGGTAAAATTCAAGGTGGATATCCATGATCTGGTTTTTCCCCTCAATAACAAAGTTTATATCCACTGATT
>PVKS010015648.1:0-45575 GCA_004027875.1 Aplodontia rufa | reverse complement strand
TTGTTAAGTATTTCTAAAATACTGCCAAATGCCTGCTTGCCTCTCCCTGTAGAAGGAGGTTTGTATATTTGCATAGTAACCTTGGTTAATTGGTCTCCATACTGATATATAAAAATTTTGTAGATTGCTATATCAACAGTTCTGCCTAGGGAAAAGGAAGGAAATACAATCAAGTGATAAAGTACTGAGCCCAAGTCAGAGAACTTGCTTCCACCAGGATTTGCTGGATCTTCCTCTGCCTGCCTGCCTCCTCCTCTTCCTTCTTCTCAAGTCTATCTCTGTGTCTCGCTGTCTGTGTTATCTCTCTCCCTTTCTCTCTCTCCTCACTTAATTTACATGACACCATCCTACTTTCTTAATTACAGGCAGATAAGCCCCATTTCTCCAAACCACAAAGTCTAGCTTCAATCCTTTTTAAAGGAAAGCTGCTTTTTCCACTGTTGCCAGCAATGAATATAACCTAGATGAGCTGCACCACAGGGAAGATCAAGTTGCTAACCAGACAGACTATTCCCTGCTCCCCTCTTGGAGACCCAGCACATCTCCAAGCTTTTACATCTATTTTTGCTATTTCACATGTGTAAATCAACACAGTGTCATTTCACGGGGCATTTGCTCTGCGCCAGGTAGTGTGCTGATAGCTGTCCAGGAGACAAAGGCTTAATCTCTTTGCTAAAGAGCGGGGGAGGGTTTGACAGCCAGGTGAAAAGACAGAGACATCCTTTTTTCCTCCCAGTTCTAAGACTTTCAAAGTGTCCAATGGAGACATGACAGAATGTTCTGAGGATGCAGACAAAAAGTAAGAAAACCAGGGAAAGTTTCCAGGGAAAATAAACTGAGAACTGGAAAATGTACAGGGATTCCACGGCAATAAGCTGGGAAAAATTTGTCATATTTAAGAAGCCAAAAATAAGGAATACAGTAGAATAGAATTAAGGAAGGAATTAGATAAAGAGAATGGGAAAACCAGCCGGAGAAGGAGACTATCTGAAAGGTCCGGGTATCACTATACAGTAATGACCATGCCATTTGTGATTTTATGGAGGGCAATCTCAGCAGCTCTAGAAGTCAAAATGCCCATCAGTTATACAAGCACTGGAACTCCAACCTGTAGATCGTGGGAACTGTCAAATGAAAGAGTCAAGGTCAAATCTGTATCTGGTGTGGAGAAGGGACCACTGGCCTGAAGGACAGGAGGTAGAGCTATGATTGAGGAATGTAAAAGGAACAAGAATGAATCAGATGATCCTAATGGAACAATTAAGCAGTTCAAAACAGGAGTAACCATGATGGAAAATCCAGCAGGGACCCAAACAAGCAGTCCAGATTTTGTTTGGACTTGCACTTCAGATATGCTTGGGATACCCCATGGTTTTCCAGCATGTAAAAGAGGGTATAGAGCAGATGGGAATCTGGGAAACCTGTACATGGCAGTTAAAGCCAAAAGCACAAGTGCAATTGCTCACAGCAAGTGTGTGGGGTGGGAAACAAAAGCCAAGATATACCCAGGAATAGCACATCTCTCACACGCATCTCCAACGTATGAGACACAGAGGTGCCTACACAATGAAACAGCCAGAGTCAAAAGGACTGGGCTGAAGTCATGTCATGAAACTAATGGAAAAGGGAATATCGGGAGGTGATGTAAAGAAGGAAATGCTTCAATGTTCATGGAAGGTGAGGACCCAAATGTTGTAATGGTGGCTATGCCATCTGTAATTTTATGAAGGGCAATTTTAGCAGCTATTAAAATCAAAATGTCCATCAGTTGAGAAGGAAAAGACAACTGAGAGTGGTGGCTGTGAGTATGGAATATTTTGGAGGGACAGGGCTTTGAAGGAGGTTGACCAAGGCATGGGATGGGTTTTTCTAAAGGGGTGTTTCTCTGAGATTATAGGCTTTAGTGACAAAGACTATAGAGGGAAAAAGAGTCCATGTGACTTTAAAGATGCAAAGCTGGGAGACAAGGGCACTGCGATGCCATGAATTATGGGATAAACTCTCCATAAAGGTGGAATCCTCCCGTGCTTTGGATATGTCATTTCCTGTAGGGTTAGACACTTTGAAACTTCCCAGTCCTGAGCACTGGGCCAGATCAGGCAAAACAGAAGAGAGGGGGAGGTGGAGAAGCTGCCTGGGAAGGCTTAGCACTGACATTCTGATTTGGGTGCAGTGTCATGGAACGCAAGGCTAACACCCAGTAGGACAGGCTGGCAAAGACATGACGTAAATCACTGAACATCACACATTCTTTTCTCAACATTCTGTACATTTATGGCTTGTTATCAAGTACAAGTCTGTTCTCAGTAGTATTTTGAAATAATGATGCTGTTGTCCAGCTTCTAACAGTCATTTGCACAGCTCTGTCATGTAATGGCTACTGTTACCTTTAATTAGCAAATTAATTAACTGAACCATGGCCTGGGTTACAGGGCCAGAAAAGTCAAGATAGTGCTATTTAAATGAAACCATGAGTTTAACAAGATCAAGGAACTTCCTCTATGTACCAGTATTCTACTTGTTGGTCCTGGCACTGTCATCAAGGGCCTCTGCTTGGTTCCATGGAAAGGTCAGGGGGCTATAAACTTATTCTAGTTCCTATAAAGGCAAAGAAATGGGCTGTAAGAAGAGCACACATTCCTGAAAATATTCTGGTCCAAATACCGTATTTGACTAATGTGGAAATTTCTACACAAAGAGAATTAGTGACTTTTGAACCTTACTCAGTGAGTGACATAAACCCATTAAACATTGAGAAGATGATCAACAGGAGTCAACAAGTTTAACTGAATGGTCATTCTCCTCTTGGGTACAAGCATTGGACATGAAATTGGACACACAGACCCATAACTTCTAGGTTATGGGAAAGCCTGGAAAATGCATTATAGGGACAGGATCAAGACAATAAGAGAAGGACTAGGAGGATGCAGGCTTCATTGGGGTGCCCTATCATGGCTCATCATCTTCCAGATCCCTACATTCATGCGGACTCCATGATGTGAATAAACATTGCCTCCCCTTAGCCCAGGTAAAGCAAAAGTTTGTGGAAATGGTCATAGGACCCCAAACTCCTCTCATAAACAAGAGAAAATTGCTGTACACCCACATGCTACCTGCTAGAGCAGGATTTATTGGCAGAAATCCGCACAGATAAGCTCAGGAACAAGTTGGCCTATTCCAGGGCAGTTTATAGGGATCAAGCTGGACTGAGGTCAGACTCCAGGAAAGTGACTCCAAACCTGGTCAGGGAAGCAAAGCCTCTCAACAGGTGGGACCAGGACTTGGAATCCAGTTATAGCGATGTGGGCAGAAATCTGGCTATCTGTCCCTCTCTCCAGCTCAGCACACATGGTCAAGGAACAGAAGTCCTGCTCTGGTGTGGTCAAGGTCTGGGGTTCCAGCTGTGTCCTACCAGGATCGATCACCTTCTGGACTCAAATAAAGCCAGTTTCCTTGGAAGTCTGCAGATGACCAGTTTCTCCCTGAGGCCAGCCCACAGAGGAAAAAGAAAGCAGGAATCAGCTGAACATGTCAGCCATCACTCTGCAGAACCCTTTCTTCTCCCTGCAGCCAAAGGCAGCTTTCCAAACTTCAAACCTAAACATAGCACCTCCTGCAGGAATTCCTTAGAGTCCTCTCTTTACTTAAATGATAGAGTCAAACTTCTCAGGGTGACATGGGAGAACTTCCATACCTCTTCTCATGTCATCATCCAGACTTGCCCTCAGCCACCTTCACATCCCCAAATGTACCATATCCATTCCCTTTAGGTCCTTATACCTTCCAGTTACCCTGCTTCCACACCATTGTTCATGATGTATACTCTGTCTTTTCCTAGCCTGTCTACCTGATGAATACCTAAACATATCCTTTCATATTCCTTTATGGAGAACAACTGACTTTTCCCCAATATGCTGGCTCCATAATATAATTTTTCATTGTACACTGTAGTTGTTTTTGGACCTGCTCATCTGCAAGAGGTCTCAGTGACACCAGCCACAGAGGAAATGCCAATGAATAATATGGTTGAAATGCACCAGCTGCATACACCCCTCTCCAAAGCTAGGCTTCAGACCTGGTGGCCCTTCCTGCAGCCATGAACCCCCGATCTCACAGGAGGTAGAAGATCCAGGAACTGGAGATGAGAGATAAGCAGCCAACATGCTGACAGCTTAAAGGGCTCCCTTGTTCGCTTGGCTAAAAGGAGCTATGGGGCACCACATGGTCAGTGAGTGGCTCCACAGAAGCACCGTCCAAAAGACAGAACACAAGTCAGCGTAACTGTAAATCTTCTAGTACCCACATTTAAAAAGTAAAAAGACGAAGAGAATGAGAAGCACACCACAGGCTGAAAAAATATTTCCAGGAGACACATCTAATAAAGGACTGTTCTCCAAAATATACAAAGAACTCTGAAAACTCAACAATAAGAAAACAAGCAACCCATTTTAAAAATGGGCAAAAGACTTGAACATACACCTCACCAAAGAAGATATACAGAGGCAAACAAGCATATGAAAAGATGCTCCTCAGCACATATTTTTAGGGAATTTCAAACAACAGCTACACACCTACTAGAATCACCAAAATCCAGAACACTGAAAATTCCAACTTATGAGAATGTGGAGCATTAAGAACTCCCATCCACTGCTAGTGGCAATGCAAAATGGCACTGACACTTTGGAAGAATGTTTGGAAGTTTCTTCTAAACTAAACATACTCTTATCATACAATCCAGCAAAAGTTCTTCTTGATATTCACCCAAAGGGGTTACAAGTTTACATTCATGCAAAAACCCGCTGTTGATATTTATAGCAACCTTACTCAAAAATGCCAAAACTTGGAAGCAAACAAGATGACCTTCACTAGGTGAGTGGATAAATAAATTATGACATATCCAAATGATGGAATTTTGAGTTTTATTCAATACTAAAGAAATGAGCTTGGGGCTGGAGTGGTAGCTCAGTGGTTTCGGCGCTTGCCTGGCAAGCATGAGGACCCGAGTTCAAACCCCAGCACCACGTACACAACTGAGTGTTGGAGCAACTAAGGCCATGTGAAAAACTAAATAAAATTATTTCTCTCTTTCTCTGTCTCTCTCACTGTCCCTCTGTCTTAAAAAAAAAAAAAAAAGAAATGAGCTATCAAGCCTGGAAAAGACACAGATAGAACTTAAGTGCCTATTACCAAGTGGAAGAAGCCATTCTGAAAAGGATGTAAACTATATAATTCCAACTACATGCAATGGTTGGCTGGGATTGGGAGAAAGGAGGATAAATATGTGGAGCATAGAGGAATTTTAGGGAAGTGAAAGTGCTCTATACCATTCTGTAATGTGGACACACAACATTATACCTTGTCCAGACTCACAGAATTTACACAGCCAAGAGTGAACCCTAATGTAAGCTATGGACTTTAGGTGATAATGATGTATCATTAAGATTGTAAGAAACAGCAATGTGTATGCATGTGTGAATATGAACCAATGAATCCCTTCATCAAGTAAGACGATGCTGAACCAATAAAAAAAGAAAAAGGAAAAGGAAAGAAAAAGATCCTAAGAAACATATTGCTCCAGAGGGAGATATTGGTAATGGTGGAGGCTGTGTGTGAGAGGGCAGAGAGATGTGGGATGTCTCTACATTTTCTGCTCAATTTTGCTGCAAACCTAAAGCTACTCTAAAAGCAGTCTATTTCTTAAAAAGTAAAAAGATCAAAGTAATATTAAATTTCATATGTTAACCTGATATATCTTCTTATTTTAACACATTTTGCCCACCCCTCAAATTCCATGAGACAATTCCTATTCTTTTGGGGGAAGTTAGCTTTGAATCTGTTGTGTAATTTACACTTAATATGTCTCAATTTAGATGAAACACATTTCAAGTGCTCAGTAGCCACACACGTGTGACCAGTGGCTACTGTACCGGATGGCTACAGAGTCTGTGCTAGTTAAAAGATGCACTCTTGAGGAAGTCTCAAGGCCACTGAGTGGCAGTGCCCATTGGAGAGAAGGCTTTTATAGTAAACTCCAGACATATAGCAAGGAAAAACTTGAAGACTCTGGACCCTAACTAGTGCTATGCCTGCATGTTCAGAGTCTATTACAAGGTTAAGGTTTGAGTTTGAGAGCATAGAACTCATATGAGAAATGTATTTCCTTTCCCAAAGTCATCAGAAATCTTCAGAAACTCTGGAGTGCCTCCACATCCCAAGGAAACATTGAAGTCCACACCTGGAAGCCCTAAACCAGATGTGAGATAGACTTATACAGAAAGTAGTACATCCCAACTTCCATTGAACCTAGAGTCTGATGGCCCAGCTTCGGCTTGGGCCCTGAATAGGGCTTCAAGTCCTCAGCAATCCTGATGCAGGGCCATGCAGAGAGTTGTTGCTACCTCAGGAGTCCCTGAGGGTGGGCGGGACAATCCGGACCAGCTGGATCATCCCCCGGAAGCCCTCTTGGCCGGGGAAATGAGTCAGCCACAGACAGTGGATGGCAGCTCAGAATCCATTTATTACCAAGGCACACCCATTTTTATAGAGAGGGGAGACAGCCAAGGAACCAATAGTAGTCCTTCTAAGGGAGTTGCCAGGGGTTATGCAGATTTCAAGTACTGAAAAACAATTTAGGAACACCTGTGATTAGCACATTCCAACCCACCCTGATCTTATTTGTATCAAAATTAGCAAGCTTAACAAAGCACGACCTAGCAGCCCTTCCTGAAGGAACTTATACAAATAGTAACAAGATCACTCTAGGGCAGCTGATGAAATGGAGTGAAAGTCAGACCCCAACAGAGAGTCAGCCACAGATTGATGGCTTCAATGAAAGGCTGCACCACACAGCTCCGTGGCTTTGCGCAAAATGCTCAATGAGATCTTCTCTGAGTAGCGCACTGCCAGGAGGTAAGCTCCTGTCCTTCAGCTCCAAACACCCTCTTGCAGATCCCACTTCATAAATAAGGATTGAGTCTCTGCAAACTCCTTTCTGTTTGGCCAAGTGGTCCATAGTAGAACTGTCAATAAAGGGCACCCTAGGGAAACTGTGAGGTCAGAGAAAGGTAGGGCTTGTTCCTCCCTATCTGCTGCCTCTTACTGGGAGCAGGATCTGTTGAGACCCCTTCCTCCAGAGGTGCTGCTCCTTCTCACAGCTGTAAGGAATCTTGTTTGCAGTTTTCCAACACCTCCAGAGCCAGTTTCAAGGGGCCCCCCTTGACGGTGCCAGTACACTCACACCCCTTCTTTAAACTCCCAATTTTAAGAAGCCCAACCTTTTCTCTTAGTTTCCCGGCCCTAGCATGGAAGCTGCTCCCCATGTTTCATTCCTTTGTGATGAAAGCATTCTGTCTTTGCCTGTTGCAGTCAGCTGGTCAACAATTTCATACCAAGTTCACAGTTTATACATTAAATTCTGTTGAAATATTTGATGTGGTTTCTCTTTACAGAGTGATAAAGTGCTTAGCACACTGGGCACCATTATTGTTATTGTTAGTGGGCCTGGACAAACGGCTTCTATGTTTACCATGGATAGCTGCCCTATGCTATACAGATACTATTTTGTTTAATCCTTTCAAGTTGCCCTGGAGCTTTCTATGTTATTTCTGCCAAATTTCTGCCTCCTCGTGCCCAGTTGGAGGCCTTTCCTCAACACTTCAAATTGGAATTAAAATTAAAACAAAACAAAAAACCAAAACCAAAAAAAAAAAACAAAAAAAAAACAACCCTCCTCATCAATGGTGGAAGTCATAACAAGTCCAGGGACAGTTGGTGACCATAATTGTCCTCATGGGAAATTGGCCAATATTTAATGAGAATGTGTCCAAGCCACAAGGAAGTTTTTTTGTGTGGCAGGAACCCCTTGTTTCTTCCCCACCCATCCCAAGGTATCATTTTCCAAACATCCCTTGGATTCTAGAAACCTAAATTACCACAATTTGGGGACTGAACCAATCTAAGAGCATCTTCTGTCTAGGTCTAAAACTGTATCATTATGATCATTTTATAAATGAGGAAATGAAACATAAGAAAGACCTTCAAGCCTATACTCTCTGGACTAATTTATGCTGTCTCCTTTACACCCAAGGATAAATATTGTCTTAAGAAGGTTTCAGTGCAGTGCATAATCAAATTTTCACAGATAAACCTGTTAGGAGTTGAGACTGAGCACTAATCCATCACCCTCAAGTTAAGCTGGAGGCCCACTGGGCTGTCTTAAATGTCAATGCAGGAAAAAGAATAAGTTTTAATTACAAGGAGAATATTATTTGTTGTTTGTTTCTCCAGAGAGATGACAAGATGAATAAAGTTTCTGTGGGGTCAAGAATCTAAGATGGTAACATGGAACAATTTTCCAGACAAGCTGGGTGCGGAGAGACAGAGAATAATGAAGGATTAGAAAGTCTAACTCAATATCCAGGTTATTCATATCTTGCTTTAGAAACTTTTCTTTCCTTCTTTCATGTTAAATTTATTTTAAAGCTATATACTGCATAAAAGGTGGACTAGACCATTGTCTATGAATAGTTAAATATAACAATGAGGAAGCTCTAGTGACTGAGATCCCACTGCCACATGGCAGAACACTCTGACAGTGCCCAGGAACCTGGGGGAGAGACCACTGCTCACAGCTAACACCTGCTGTGAAAACTTAAAAGACAAATTCCCACCTTCTGAAGTTATGTGGGTTCATAAACCAAAACATAATTAAAGGAGGCCACTTCTTCAGGAAAGTACATGTAGATCAACCACCCCTACAAAATCAAGCAGGGTCTACACATGACATTTACAAGGTGGCACAGGCAGCTGGCCATCACAAATTGAACTACCTATTGAGAGAGATATGGTATCACAGGCCTTTTATCAGTGAGCTGGAGTTCTTTGTTCTGAAAATGTGCCCCATTTTCAGTCTGGTTTCCTTGGCAGTCAGAAGAATGGCTAATCAAATGCTTCATTCAGAGCTTTATGAATGAAAAGATATGTATTTTAAAAGCTTTGGCCTGGCACATAGTTACACTGATAAATCATTTTCAGAGCTGGAGGGAATGAATTTTAAGTAAATGGTAACATTTAAACAAGGAGAAACTTCAAGGCCATGATTACAAAGCCATGGCCCAGCATTCTCCTCAAGCCCCAGAAGACAGATAGAAGGGCCACTTCCCTGGGCTGTGGGTTTTCTAACATCAGTGGAAATTCAGGTTCTCTGTTGATTAATTCTACACAGTTAATGGAGAATCTTGAACTGCTTGAGCGACAACCAAATATACAACAACAACAAAAAACTCTCTTCAAACTAAATAAGTAAGCTTCTTTAATAGTACTTATTCATTTGGCAAATGTTAGTTGAGTGTGTGCTGTATCCAAGGGCATATGATAGGTCATAGGGATGTTTGATGGGCTTCTTGGGCTTTGCTCTCAAGGAGTTCGGAGATTTGTGGGATAGCGGATGTGTCTATAAAAACCCATAACAGGGTAAACTCTCTAGTATATCACTCTGTGTCCATCCCAAGGACCAATTATTACAATTGCATTATGTGAATTAAAGTTCCATGAAAAGTAGAATTTTTTCAGTCTTTTCTGCTACGTGACTGACACATAAGAAACTACCAGTGAATATTTTTTGGGTGAATGAATGGTGCCATTGAATTTGTGTTTTGAAGGAAGGGTAGGATTTAGATATATAGCAACAGAGACAGGTAAGGGAGGCATTACAGCCTTGTTGGGAGATCAGGGATGGTGCGGAGGGAGGAGGTAGAAATAGCAGGAGTAAATGTACAGAGAAAAAGAAAAGAAAAAGAAAGAAAGAAAGAAAAGAAAGAAAGAAAGAAAAAGAAAGAAAGAAAGAAAGAAAGAAAGCCCTTGCATGGTGGGGAATTTCAGGTTTACTGTGATTTGACCCCGTAGTACAGTCGGGATGCAAAGAAACTGGAAAGGTTGGTGGGCCAGATAATGAAGGGTGCTGAATTCAAGTTATGTTAAACAGATTGAATTTATCTACAGTAGGATTACCTCAAGTTTCTGTTTCCTAGGGTATTTTTACCTGTTGCCCAAGTGTGATTATTAATAGTGTCCCTTTCATGTTCAAGAATGCTTGTTCAGACACCATTTAGACCACCACAGAGGGACATGAGCTGGCCTTGGGAAAGCCAGTACCCACAGCATTTGATAGATACTGAGGGCAGGCAATGTGACATCCTCCAGTCCAGCTAACTCAGGTCAGGATCGTTTATCTAATTGTAAATCCTCAACAGTGGCCAGGGTACAATAGTTGGGAACTGCAAATTGTTCCAGCCCCTTCAGAAATCAAAAACGTTGAAAAATGTCTATATCTCTTAGCTTATTAATTTCATTTCTATAAACCTTTCCTAGGGAAATAATTCCAAATGCAGAAAACATTTTCTATGTAGATACTTATCACTAAACTATATGCAATAGGTCTAGGAACCCCTCAGTATGACATAATGGTTGATGACTGATGATCAAGAATATAAGGTA
The DNA here is from genome assembly GCA_004027875.1 of Aplodontia rufa. Classification (NCBI taxonomy): domain Eukaryota; kingdom Metazoa; phylum Chordata; class Mammalia; order Rodentia; family Aplodontiidae; genus Aplodontia; species Aplodontia rufa. The sequence goes on along the minus strand of PVKS010015648.1, from coordinate 35,081 downwards.
CATCTAGTCAATGGGCTATATATGCTCCACAGCACATAGACAATGTTTATTGCATTTACCATTGTTTCTCCAGCAGCTAACATGGCATCTGACCTATTTGTTTAATAAATGAATAAATGAATAAAACTTCTTAAAAAGTGAAACAACAAAGGCGCAAAATGATCCTTAAAATTATATATGTGTGATCTCAACAATATTTTCTAAAAGACATGCATATGCAATTTACATCTACAAACTAAAAAACTGAGTCCCCAATATGTAAATAGTAATTACTTTTGAATGGTGGAACTACTAATGATCTCCTTTTTTTTTCTTTTGAGGAGGGACAGTGAGAGAGATAGAAAAAGAGAAAATCAAATTTTATTTAGTTTTTCACGTGATTTTTGTTGCTCTCTCACTTCATTGTTTACATAGTGCTGGGTTTTGAACCCCTGTCCTTGTGCATGCCAAGCAAGCGCCATAACCACTGAGCCACTGCTCCAGTCCCTGATATCCTTTTTTTTAAAACTATATTTCTGTATATACTGCATATTTTCAAGAATGAATATGATTACTCTTATAATGGAGAAAACAGGTCCGTATCATTTCTTTTAAAAAGAAGGGCTATAGTAAGGAAGATTTAAACTCTCCCAACCAGGTAATAAGGTTCAATAAGGTATTTTATTCTCTGAGGGTTCCTGGGCAGTCTTTGTGGGTTTGAGTCTCCAACCCCAACCACGATGTATCTCAGTAAGAAGGTTAACTCCCACTGAAGTTGGCAAAGGTAAATTTTCTGGTACTTCTGGGAGGTAAAGGGAGATAGATACTGAGATACTGAGAGATACTAACTTTTAAGAAGGTATCAAAAATGACATCCAGCAAGATAGAAAACTGTTGATAACACACACACACACACACACACACACACACACACACACACACTTTTTTAAAGAGAAGAGGGAGGGAGAAGAAGAAGAGAGAGAGTGAGTGAGAGAGAATCAATTTTTATTTAGTTTTTAATGTGGCTTTTGTTGCTCTGACACTTGGTTGTGTATGTGGTGCAGGGGTTGGAACCCGTGTATTTGCACATGCCAGGCATGTGCCTTAAATCCTGAGCCACCATTCTAGCCCCCTGTTGATACATTTTTAAGTGAAATAGAGCAGAATGCAAAAGGACATATTTCCTTTGAATGGAACTCTGAAAATATTCATTTAGCAAGGAAGGAAAAATCTTCACAAGCAACACATTCACATGTAGCCAGAGATGATAGGAACAACCAAAACTAAGTCACCTTTTCAGTAACAACAAGTTTTAAGACACATTTATGGAATGAGGAATCCACAGCTCTACTCCAAATCCTAGGGAGGGTGTTTGCTCACTCAGTAACCCTAGGTTTCAGGGCAATACATTTTCTAGAGCAAAGCTTCTTAACTTAAATATACAGGTATTTAAACTTTGAATCTTGATTAAAAGGTGTATTATTATTCAGTATGTCTGGACTGGCAACAATAATTCTACATATCTGACTGGCTCTAAGTAATGCTGAAGCTGCTCATCTTTTGACCACATATTGGGTAGCAAGTTTCCAGAATTTGATAACTAAGCAACTGGGGTCATTAGGACCAGGAACAGGAAACCGCCATTCAGGTGAACTGTGTCAATCTAAAAAAGGGAAGAGGAGCACAGAAGATGCTCAGGGAGGCTTCCACCTATCACTCAATTTCTAACACCAAGCACCTTCAGATACTCAGTCTGGAATACCCTGTCCCAAGCATGCCAGTACCCTAAAGCATCTTTCCCTCCACCTTGACACCTTTGAGGCCGATACTGAGAAACAAACTTCAGGCACTTTCATGGGACCTGGAGAGACCTGAGCCCCTCAAATATTCGCAGAGCTTGAACAATGACATCTTGCCAGAATGGATGCCAGAGTCTGAGCTGTGCTAACAGATGGTCACCTGAAAAAGTCAGCAGTAGATGGCACCAGAGGGTAAGCACAAGCTCTGTCCAAGGCAGTGTTTCAAGAAATCATCTGAAAATTCAGGATAAAGGTATAAAAAGGAAGTGAATGTGAGATGTGAACAAAAGTTGAGACATGCAAAAAGTTCCAAGAATGGAACAGGTGGCTCAAAGAGCAGTTATCTCAGGAATCAGTTGCACAAGTTCTTACAGGGACCAGGGCCAGAGAGACCATCAGATGTGACTGCTCAGTTTGTTACTGTCTGTCCCTTTGCCAGATATCTATGGAGAGCCAGGGCTGGATGTCTCACAGTGAATGTCTTTGAGGGCTCTGGCACTGAATACCTTGCCTCAGGAGATGATATGTCCAGTCACTGTCCATTCCATTGGAGGGTGAGCCTAAGTAGGAAGAGCCAGCTGGAACATCCCATCCAAGGTGGTCCAGGATCTATCTTGACATGTCCTCCTCTGTAAGAATAGGCCATGGATCCACACATAAGCCATGGACCTGGCTCAGGATCAAGAGAACTGGCCTTGACCTCGATGGGGAGATATACTCACTTTTTCCATCTCCCTCCTCTTGTCAGTCAGGGCCTTATTAAGTGAGACTCAGGAATCTCTGCGCTACTTCTTGCGAAGGCCATTGGAATGCCAATTTCCTGGGAACACTTTGAAAGAACGATGGCTTATCACCTAGGGCAACTCATCTCACTGGTCAGGGATTGAATGAAGGAACCTACAGACACAGTCTTAAGGACTGTAGGCCTCTATAGTGGTTCCGCACAAATGAAGACCACAGAATTTATGTCCAGCTTCCTTGTCAAGAGGGACCCTGGCAGGCAGGAAGGACACATGAGAAACTATGGGTGCAGCACCCTGAGCCCTGACCCATTTCCATGCTGGATCATAGCATGGAGCACTTGCCCTAGGTCTAACACTCACCAGCAAGTAGCACCTTTTCCATTAAGCTGCAATAGAAAACTTTTCCGGAGCTCTCTCCTTTTGTCAGAGCCTGTCACAGGCATGCAGGATATGAGCTCTATGGCAGTACGATGTCATTCACAAGGTGTTGACAACCTCATCAAGGAAAGGCACTTGTAAGCTGATATTTATATAAGGTAGTAGATGCAGTGAAAGAGATAAAGAATGTAGTAAGGTGTGAAATGTGCAATTTCTTCTGCAGAGGAACATAAGGACTCCAGACTACCAGGATCCATCCTCTTCAACTGTATGTGCTAATGGTACAACACTAATTCCACCACCTTGCATCTATGGGTCTTACCACTTGCAAAGCATGTCCACACATATCATCTCTCCCAGAGGGCAGGGGCTGACTCCCAGAGGGAAGAGCTTTGTCTCCAAGCACTCCTTTTCTTGCTCCACAGTGGCCTCAAGGTTTTATAGTGAGGACAAATTCCCTGGTGTCCCAGGTCAGACATCTGCTGCTGAATTATGAGAATGAATCCTTCCTGTTATAGCCAGACATCTCCGGTTCTGGCATCCTGCAGTTCATGCCACAAGATTCACTATGATCTGCAGAATCTGGACTTAGAATTCTTCCAGAAACAAACAGTGGAACCATCTGAATGTCATTCTTCATAATACAAAGGATGGAAAAACAGGCTTTTACCAGACTATCTGGTCCCTGAAGTCCAGGAATGATGTTATGCCACCCCAGTTTGCAGCATGTCCAGATAGCTAAATGGAAAGGCTTGGCATGGAATACAGCAGAGAAAATCCCAGGACCTGGCTAAAGGGGGTTGGACTTAAAACTTAGCCTCTGAGACCCTTTGGAGATTTCGGTGTGCACTGTGGACAGGGGCAGATGTTCAGATTCTTCCAAGGGGGCACTCTGATGACAAGTAAGCACCAGGGCCTTGACCTCCTTCTTGAAGTTGGTATTGAGAAAGCCATAAATGAAAGGATTGATACAGGTGGAGGCCATGGCGATCAGGTGGCATACCAAGAAGATAAGGTTGCTGTGACAGACAGGGATGACTTCATGATGCCAGTCCTCTAGGGTATTGAACACATGCAAGGGTAGCCAAAATACTGCAAAAGCAGCCACCATTGCCACGAGCATCCAGTTGATCCTGTTCATCTGCCTAGCTTGCCAGCCGTAGGTGCCCTTGCGGAACACACGTTCCTGTCTCCGCAGGCGCTGGTAGATGCGCACATAGCAGATCAGAATAAATCCCAGAGGGATGCAGTACTGGAAGAGCAGCAGGAAGGTGGTATAGATAACGCGATGGTGGTCCAGGGGCCAGGATTCAGTACAGACGACCTTGTCTACCAGAAAATCCAGAGCTTTGGAGTGGTTTCTATGGAAGACATTCTCTAGGATACTGTTGGTCAGGAAGGGCAGGGAAAGGAAGCAGGCAATGAGCCAGATGACCACAATTCCCAAATAGGCCTGGGAGATGCTGGGCTTCCAGCCTGTTGGGTTGATAATGAGCTGATGCCTCTCCAGGGCCACAAGGACAAGTGACAGAATGGAGACTGTCACTGACATACACTGGATGAAGGCTGACATCTTGCAAAGGGCCTTGCCAAAGATCCAGTAGTCCATGATGGTGTAGATGACTGTGAGTGGCTGGCAGATGAGGCACATGAGGAAGTCAGAGAAGGCCAGATTGGCAATAAGAAGGTTGGTAACATTGTTCTTCTCCTTCTGCTTCATGGTCACACAGATCAGGCAGAGATTTCCTAAGACTCCCATAATGGTTTCAATGCTGTAGACAGTGATGATGAAAGCCATCGGGTTCCCAGAATCCTGACAGTGGTCAGAGAAGTTGTATTGGACACCCTTGGGTTTACTCCTGTTTTCACCCTGTGTGGATCCCGGGAACAGCAAGGCCAAGAAGTGAGAGGTGTTCATGGTGGATGTGAGAAGATTCCAGGAGCTCTTGAACTAAGGGGCCCACTTCAAAGGTGAGGCCTGCAAGACAAACAGACAAGTGGGACTCAGGGGTCATGCTTCCAGGATGGAATTCAGGGAGGAGCAGGGGCCTGGGAAAAGGTTCTTGGCTGCTTCCATCTCAAGTTTGTGGCCTTGGGACAACAGGAGCTATCAACTAAGGCTCAAGGAAAGAGGCTGGCATCTAGTAATCACGACCCTGTACTTGTTGCACGTTGGGGATCCTGTGTGGTCCTGTGCATATATTAGCTAGTTTATCTTGAACGTTAGATATCAACCCATTTCATTGATAAGGAATCTAAGATTTAGAACTGTGAGACAACTTGCCCATAGTCACCTAGCTAATAAGTTGGGTCCCAGATACAAACAGAGGTCTACCTGATGCCAGAATTTGTTCCACACAGTCCCTCTGATCTCAGGATTCAAGTATGTTTTGATGATAAAGAAGTTGTGGAATTGTATGCAGAGTTCAGAGGAAAAAATGTTCAAGGACTATAGACAGAAAATTCCTTGTCACATTTTTTTGAAATGGAGACAGCAATAAGTGTTGCTGTTCTCAGTGACTGTATAAATCTTCCATGGCACCTCATGCCCTTTGGCATAGGACCACTCTTTGCAGCTAAATACAAAATGCACCTTCCTGGTCTCAGCTCCTATCTGCCTTGCCAGCCTCATTTCTCTGGTGGCATGTGGCAAGCAGGACAACTTTCAGGTTGTAAAGACTGGCTCACTAGTACCAGTCTTTCTGCTGCCTCCATGTGTGTGCACACACCAGGCCAAGGATGAGGGCTGCCCATCACTCTTCCTAGAGACCACACCATGCCTATGCTCAAGTCATCTGATACAGTTTATAGTTCCTAAACACACCAGACTATTTGACACTTCCATGCCCTGGCATAGGCTGTTCCTTCTCCCTGGGGCCTCCTCAGTACAAGGGACCTCTGCCAAGTTTGAGTTGGAACCTGAACTCCAGAACCTCTAGGAAGTACTGCAAATGATGGACATTTTGACGTGGAGTTACCCTCCCATCAAAGCATGCATCACTGTGATACACCACATAGGTTCTCTAGTTGTCATTAGTCCCACAAGGTCACAGTTCTCAACCTCAGTAAACATCTAAATCATTCTGGGGGAATACTGAGAGTACAGATTTTTCAGGGCTCCTCACCCTGCAATGCAGTTAAATAAGTCTGGGATGGGGCCCAGGAATCTGTATTTTAACAGATGACCTAAGGGATTCTGATGCATAGGATTGTCAGGCCCTATTTTGAAAAATATAGCAGAACATCCTATTTGAGATATTCAATAATTCCCATAGAGTAGCCACACCAATTTTTTTTAACATAGCTAGGCTAGCTATCTTCTTCTTGATCAAGTTCTAGTTTACAGAGTATAATCATATTAACCAGAGATCAGTGACTATATTTAAGCTGTCATCAATGTCATTCATAGCACATTTAACTTATAAAGATGAGTCTTGTTTAACTTATAGCAGTGAGCCATTTACAAGATCAAGTCAGGAATTTTACTCACAGCTTATAGTCTAGTGACTTAGGCTCTAGATCTTAAGAGGCAGGATGGTTTTGCTAGCAGCATGATTTTCTAGCAAAAAAAGGGGGGGCATTGGAGTTAAACATGACAAAATTAAATATGCCAGGGTCAAACACAAGGTCCAGGATCTGAGGTAAAAAGCAAGCCACAGCTGCTACTGAGACCAGTGGCAGGTGTGGCCACTGGTTTTTGGTGCAGCAAATGGGACAGACATGCAAGGCTCTGGCTGACTATTTGTCAGAGCAGAGATCAATGAGAGACAACACCAGGATTAACAAACCACAACTATGGCACAATTATAGGGGAGTTACTTCAGGGAGGGATCCAGAAAGTACTCACTGTGTTCTTCATTCATCTACTCAATCAATATGTGTCAAGCCCTAGTTTACAGACAAGGGCTGCAAAGATGACTTACATAGCCAGGGCCATCCCAGACTAGGGAATCTGACCACTAGGAATCCAGATGGGCCTCAAGGCCACATTGCCATTGCCAAAACCACTATGAATGAGGTGCCTATGAGCTGGGAGATGAGAGAAAGGGCAGAGAGTAGAGAGACAGAGACGTGGCATTGATCTGGAGCTCAACGACTGAAGAGTAGTCACCTATCCAAATGGACAAAGAACAGGATGGAATTCAAGGTGCAGAGAATAGCAAGGGCAGAGGCAGGAAAGGGTGAGCCTTCTGCAGAGCAGCAAGCAGTTCAGAATAACTGGAGCCAGGCTGGGAGGAAGGGAGCGGCAAACGATGGAGCTGGAGAAGTCAGACGCTAGGTAAGAGAGGGATGCTAGGTAAAACACTGAAAGAAGGTCAGCAAGCCAGATGCATTCCAGAAAGATCTAGAATAGACTGGTGAAGAGGGCACACACAGAACTCTGAAGAAAGCAGCATTAGGAGTCAGCCTGGCTTGGAGCCCCCTTCTTAGAGAACTGATGGAGAACCAACTCACAGACGGTCATGAGCAGGCCAGGACACCCCATCCCAGCACCACTCACCAGTCCACATAGGTGTCTGAGTGCAAAATAGCCCTTTTAACTGCTTCTGAAGACAATGCAAAGAGTTTGGGAGAGCAATAAAGCAGGATCCAAATGATGGGAACCAGGAAAGAAGTGAAACTATCGGCTGATCCTGGCACCTTGCTCTAGAGCTGCAGAGGTCGGAAAGGGTCATCCTGGAGCAAACATCACCAATTCCTGACTAGGTGCACAAGGACTGCAGATTTCCAGAAGCAAACTCCAGGGACAAGACAGCAGCAATTAAAATCCTTAAGCACAGATCAGCAAGCAAGCGGAATCATTTTGTAGAATGTGCTGGGAGGTGAGGGATCCATGAAGGAGGCCCCTGAAAAGAACCAGGTAAGGAAGAAGGGGCACCGGTGCCACCAGGGCATGTGAGAATCTATCACAGCACAGTCCCTACTTGAGCAATTGGAACTAAAGAATCCAAGGTTAGCAAAGGCCAGAGTGAGACCATGTGGCTACATAGGAAATGGGTTACCTGGCAGTTGGGGGACTTTTTACCCAAGAGTGCAATATGCACCTGGTTTTCAGATCATCTGAGGGCCTTTGTAGACAACAGGATCCCTGTCACATAGATACACATAGTTATATCACATCGCTATGTGAGAAAAAAGGAGGCTATCACTCCAGGATCTTCAGTAGGCCAGTAGACTACGTGCTTCCCCTGGGACAATTTCCAGCTCTGTCACCGATCAGAGGGAGACTGCATGAGGCTCACTGAAGCTGTGAGTCTCAATTTCCTCTCCATATAGTGGGGAAGATGTGTAATACCTATGTTGTAGGGTAGTCTGGCTCCCTCCCAGGTAAAGGAAGAAGGGATAGAAAGAATCATGGAGATAGGACTTGGGGCTTCCACCCCTGGTACTTTTTTGGATTCAGTGTCCATCTTGTTTCTTTGAGCAAATGAATATACTTGAGCATTTTAACTCCTGTTCTGGAGCTTTATTAGCCACCCACTGGGATGTAAAGTTCCCCATTTTGTAACCAGATCCACCTGGTACATAGTAGGTGCCTCTTTAAAATATTAGTTCCCTTCTCACTCATTCCACCAACCCCACCATGAGGGAGCTCAGCACCCCCCAGGATGAACTGGACAGTTACCACACAAGCACATGCGAAAGTCTTTGGAGTCCACCTAACTGAAGTTCTGACTTTAAAGCCTATAAAGGTAGCATCCAAGGAAGGTACAGGGCCAGGACCCATCACCCAATCCAAACCTTCACCAGGTACCTGGCCTTAAAATCCACTCTCTGTGCTGCTTAGACCCTAGCCCCAGAGTCTACCCATCTCTCTTCAGGACTGGAAAGGGCCACACTCCCACCACTTCTCAGAGCCCAGGACACACCCTATCTACAGATCCACAGGTAGTGATTAACCTGGGGAATACTCATGATGTGTCACATGTTGCCCTCCACCACCCTGTCCCATCTAAACCTGAGGCCTCAGGATGCTAGAGATACAAAGACATCAGGCAGAAGGTGGCAGCAAGAATGCAGAGATCACTCTGTTCTGAGTTTGGATCCAAAGACAATCCAAGATAGGCCCAAGAAACCTGAAAGGTAGAACCTGGTGCAGGGACAGCTGAGACCACTGAAACTAGGGGAGCAGAGAGGGGTATCGGAAAGGGCCAGCAAGAGGTCAGTGGAAAACCATTCTTGGAGGAAAGACCTCGAGGAGGGAGGGGCTCTCCTCACCCTGGAGGGCTCGAACTTTCCCAGGACACCAAGGGCAGAAGACACATAAACTTTCCTTACTGGAACTGGAGTGGTGGCTTGGTGGTTTCAGTGCTTGCCTGACATGCACAAGGACACAGGTTTGAGCCCCAGCACCACATACACAACAAAGTGTCAGAGCAACGAAAGCCACATGAAAAACTAAATAAAAAAAAACCTTTCCTTGCTGATCCAGATGAAACTGCCAGGATCCCGGCATGTTTGGTCACATGTAATGATGGCCAATTCACCTGGTTCAATGTAAGATCAGCCCCATTTTTAAAAGCAGGACACTGAGACTCAGTGAGATAAAGAGTCCAGACTGAGGTCCCAAATTTCCTAAGGAGAACTGAAGCTGGAACCCTGGTGAGTCTGTCTCTGAAATTCCTGGCTCCCACCCTTCCAAACAGAGAGATTTGAAGGGACAGACACTGATGTACTAGAGCAGGAGACAAGTGAATGCACAAATAGTGGCAGGGTAGGACCGGAGACGGACATTGGGCTTGCTGGCGAAGTCCAACCTCATCCACTCATGGAGCTAGGGGCCCTAGTGAGCTCCTTCCTGAAGGTACTGGAATGTGCCTCAGCCCAAGAAGAAAGCATTCTGGAAGCCCTGGGTCTTTCTTGGTCAGGTGGAATGGCAGCCTGCCAAGGGTCCACTGACCTATAGTCCCCACATGCTGGCTCAGACTCCTCTCCACTGGGAGCAGTCCTCCACCATGGGGTGCCAAGGACAGCACAGTCTCTCCAGCCCTGGTCCTTCCTCAGCAGACCTGGGCTTGGAGTCCCTAATATAGTGGCATCCCTAGTAAAAAGTGTCTCCCTCCCAGCATTTTGGACCCTGGGAGGACACCCACACGTGGCAGAGCCAAAGTGCACAGCTGCCAAGGGAGGAGAAACAAGAGGGAAGAGATGTGAGAGCATCAGTGTCTGTCCCTTCAAAGGACTCCACCTGTCCATCCTCCCTTCCTCCTGCAGCTTTCAGTCTGGACCCTTAACTGTATCTCCTCCATGTGATCACATGCACTCCCCAGGGCTGCTAGACAGGGGCCCCACTGACCACGGAGGACCAAAGGGCCTCTGGTACTCTTGGCACACCTTCAGGGTTGACAGTTCTGGGAGGGGAGGTAGATTATTTTGCAAGGTCGGCCAAATGCTGTGAATTTCATTCCCAGAAGTCTCTGCAGACAAAGTGGGAACAAGCTGCAACCCCACCTTCCTAGAGAATGCAATGCATCCCAACCAGAGAAAGAAAACTAATGAACAAAAACAATGTTGGGGTTGGGGATTTAGCTCAGTGACAGAGCGCTTGCCTAGCACAAGGCCGGGAGTTCGATCCTCATCCCTGAAAACAAACAAACAAAAAAACAAACAAACAAAAAAATAATGCTAATCTCCCAATGAGATAAGATTGGAGAAAACCATTTCCCTGGTTTCCTGCAATCTGAGCAAGCAGCTACTGTCTCTTAATGCCCAAACACTTCCGATGTACCTCTTACCTCCTCTGGCGGCAGTCGCAGATCCAGGTTCCCCAGGCCACCCAAACCTCAGACAAGGAGACAGAATTACTTCCGTGGCTCTGGTCCACTCAACAAGCGCAGGCTGGCTCCTTCTGCCAGGCTTTAAGATGCCCACCGGAGCAGAAGCTCAGCCCCAGGCACCAGGCACCAGGGGCTGGGGTGAGAAGAAACCGCAAACTCCGCTTCTAAGAGGGTCAAAGGCCCACCTAGTGGGCCCCACCCCCTGCTGTGCTCTTGCTGGAGTACCCGGGGGACTTGGGCAGACCACACCTTCCCCAAGGGCGGAGGCGCGGTCCCAGGGCCCTGCCTAATCTCCCAGCCGCCCGCTCCGCCCGCACAGCCTCTGCTGACCAGCACTGCCACTTCTGCGGCCGGTGCCCGCCCACAAGGACTCCCAAACAGCCGGCTCCGGGAGCCACACCCACCTCCAGCTCCAGAGCCGCAGCCCTCCCCGCCTGCCAACTCGGGCAGGCAGTGCCCCTGCGACCCTTCATGCCAGCAGACTGGGACTGTACTTAGCCTAATGTACGCTTTCTCCCTCTCAACTTTAGTCTCTTCATCCATAAAATGAGCAAACGAAGATGCACCGTTCAGAAAGAAATATTAGCTGCAGGGGCTGCAGCGGTGGCTCGGTGGTTAGGACGCTTGCCTGGCATGCGCAAGTGCACGGGTTCGAAGCCCAGCACCCACGTACACAACTAAGTGTCGGAGCAATGAAAGCCATGTGAAAAACTCAATAAACATCGATTCTCTCTCTCCCTCTCTCTCTTTCTCACTGTCATTCTCTCTCTTAAAAAAAAGAAAAAAAAATGTTAGCTGCAGACGTCCTAGGAGCCTGATTCTCCTGCTTGGAGCACAGAACTAGGCTACAGGAGACAGAATCCCGTGTTTGTGTCATCCTGGAGCTCCAAGTCCTGGAGGAAAAGATAAAGGACAAATACACAAAGAAATAAGCTGTTCCAAACAGTGAGATGCTGTGGGGAAGTGGGTCCACTTTAGCATGGTCCAGGTGGAGGGTACCGCAAGGTTTCGCCCTTTGCTAGTTAGGGGGAGGCATTTCTCCCTTGGAGCCCATGGAAGGGTAGTGTGGCTGCAGGATATCAACTAGGGGATGAGGGAAGGAGGTGGACTTCAGAGCAGGTAGAACAATCAGGACCTCCTAAATCGGCACTTGTGGCAAAGAGGATTAAATGAGAATTCGTCCTTTTCTCCTTTGGAGCCAGGTGATACACAACTCAAATGAAATAGAGCAGCCTTCCTTACAAAGTCTGCTCCTATTTTAGATACAAATTTAGGTACAAATTTCTCCCCAAGGAGGGCTCTTGGGTAAGGTCTGTTTCAAGGGCATCTCCTAAATACTGGACTTGCACAACTCCCCCCCATAAAACTTTCTGTGATTGCTCGTGAAAATAGCTCCCTGAAGTTGTGGGCAGTGGCAAAGTTCTTGTCTCTGTCCCAGGAGTCCAGCCTAGGTCCACACACTGCAGCTTCTGACAAAGGAAGGGACCAATTCATGTAACTGATTGTAATTGTGACTTCCAGAAGTATTCCCTGTCCTGAAACCACTCAGCTCCAATGGGGAGCTCCAGGGACACCTGTCCTCTATGCAGGCAATAATTGACACTGTCACCTCCTCCTGGGGCTTTGCTCCTCCTCTGAGGCTTTGCTGGTGAGCCCTTGCAGGCAAGCTATCATGTGGATACTTCTGAGAAGAACTGGCTAAGGTTCATGGACTCAGAGTAGCTGAGGAGCTGAGAGGTTGGAGAAATCAGAACCAGGCAGAAGCACCTGTTTTTATTCAGCCTCATTCCTATCTGGTAGGTGTCACTAAAGAGGCAGAGAAAAGTTAGGCAGTCAGTGTAGGCAGAATAATGTGAGTGGATAAGGAGAAAATCAACTGATGGTCATCTTTCCTGAGAGGGCAAAGACATCCCCCAAAGGGTCTGACAAGACAGGTCCAGATGCAGACACTCCCTGCTGCTAAGGAAGGACCCACATTCTTTCTATTGGCACCTAAGGCATGGACCAAAGACGGGACAGAATTCCCCACGCCTGTGTCCCAGGTACAGGGGCTGGGAAGCAGTGACCAGTCTAGGAGAGGACATCATATAAAAAGGGCAAACCTCACTGCCTCATCAGCTCTGTCCCCTTCCTCCACTCTGGGGGAAGTCTGCTCTTTCCCCTGTGCTTTACTTTCTGTAAAATAAAGTCCATCTACTACGCTTGCCTCGGTGTCCCTCGGTTTCATTCTTCAACTCTGAGAGGACACGAACCTGACATCCACACACCGGCATCATGACCATCCCATTTCATAGATGAGAAAATTGAGTCTCATAGAAGTGGAATGATTAGCCCAGCCATCAAACTATAGATGGCAGGGCTTGGATTTGAACCCAAATTCAAAGCTCCTTCTCCAGAATCATCCTGCTCGTGAAAGAGGTGGGTTGATCCTCATAGCAGACATTGCAGGTGAAACCAGCTTGTCTCTCACATTGTATGCTAGACCATGTAGCTCAGTTGGAAAGAAACAGCACCCTCTAGTGGCATAAGAGCCTGGCACTTAGGTCTGCTAAAGCTCCTGAAGCACCCCAAGAAAGCAGAGCCAAGGAGTGAGAAACAAGCACCCATCCTTAACCACTCTCTTCAGAGCTGGACACCGAGTCTGTGAGGTTCTATGGGTCAGGATGCATTCTATCTGGGGAAGGGGCTGGGTAGGATTTTCCCTCTGGCATAAAAGCGACTGACTTCTCTGACCCTCTGGAGATTAAGATTGACCCTGCTTAATAGCTTGGTGATGGGCCTCACTCCCCACCCCCTGAGGAATGTTCCAAATGAGTCACTTTGGAACACTAATCTCAGGTGTGTGTGTGACCCTTTGCTGCTAGTGAACAACTTTTATGATCCATGACCTTTCTTTGACCTCTCTGTCTATGGCAAGGTCTGTGTTCTCCTTGGTCCTTTGAGGATGGTAAGGGCCAGGAAGACAGAACACAGGCCCTTAGCCCTCCCCTTGCCAGAAATTTCCTGGGATTTGGAGTCAGCCTGCCTACTCTAAGAGCTAATGTCCTTGCAAGCTAGGGCTCGAAGTCTTCTCACTGAGCCTCAGATTTCCATCTATGTCCTGGATCTAATGCTTAAATGCAAGGGTACTTGTGAGGAGAAATGAGATGAGATGTGACCATTTCTTAGAGTTGTCCCTCTCAGAGTTGTGTCTGGGCTTCTCCTGCCCTCCTTGCCCTGTGCTAATGAACAATCCCATCATTTCTTGTTTGAACCTTCTTTTGCCCCATGGCACGACCTAGGCCTCTCACCTGAATTAGTTCAACAAGGTCTAAAAGGCCTGTGAGTTCAGCCCTGGTGAGCTAATATCAGCAGGACTCTCTTTTTCCTTAAGACAGTCTGTTGCTGCCCCCAGAGGTGTTCTTTACTTGAACTCCTCATGGTTAAGGAATACCATTAAGTTGCAAGTGTCCAGGTTTGTAGATGTTGCTCACTGAGCTAATTTTCCATGTGGAAAACTCCTGTTCATTCTTGGAGCCCTCTGTGAAATGTCTCCTTGCCCCCTGCTCATTCTTTTTTTAAAATGATTTCATTCTAGATATACATAACATTGGGGTTTGTTTTGACATGATTATGCAAGTGTGCAATATAATTTGCTCCAATTCAGTCCCCAGTGCTTCCTCTTTCCCTTCCCTCCTCCCTCCCCCTGTTCCCTTTCCTCTTCTCTACTATCTTCCCCATATTTATTTAGTTTTTTTCTTCGTTAGTGCATTATGGATATGCATGAAGGTGAAAGTCAGAGTGGTGTATTCATATATACACACATAGGAAAGTTTGGTCAGATTCATTCCACCTCTCTTCCCTTTTCCTCTCCCTCTTCCCTCCCCATCAACACCTTTTCCTCTCCTCCCTCCTCTCCCCTCCTCTCCTCTCTTCTCTCCTCTCCTTTCCTGTCTCTTTTCCTTATTTTGATCTAGCTTCCACATACGAGGGATAACATTCCACCCTTGACCTTCTGGGTTTGACTTATTTCACTTAGTGTGATATTCTCCTTTTGCATCCATTTATGAGCAAATGCCATAATTTCTTTCTCCTTTATGGTTGAATAAAGTTCCATTCTGTATAATATAAGACACATTTTCTTTATCCATTCATCTGGTGACAATGGGCTGGTTATATAACTTGGCTATTGTGAATTGTGGCTGCTATGAACATTGATGTAGCTGTATCACGATAGTATGCTGATTTTAGATCTTTTACATGTATACCTGGGAGTGGAATAGTTGGGGTCATATGATGATTTCATTCCTTTTTTTATTTTTTTTAAGAGCGAAGGACAGTGAGAGAGAGAGGGAGAGAGAGAGAGAGAATCCATTTTATTTACTTTTTCATGTGGCTTTTGTTGCTCTGACACTTCATTATGTACATGGTGCTGGGGTTCAAACTTGTGTTCTCATGCATGCCAGGCAAGTGCCGTAACCCCAGAGCCACTGCTCTATCCCCTCATTTCTAGTTTTTGGAGGAATCTCCATACTGTTTTTCCAGAGTGATTATAATAATTTTCAGTCCCTCCAACAATATATGAGCATACTTTTTCCTCCACATCCTCAACAGTATTTATTATTATTTGTGTTCTTGATATTCATTACTCTGACTGGAATGACACGAAATACCAGTGTAGTTTTTATTTGAATTCCCCTGATTGCTGGAAATTATGAATTTTTTCACGTATTTATTGGCCATTTATATTTCTTCTTTTGAAAGGTGTCTCTTTACATCTTTTGCCCATTTATTAATTGGGTTATTTTGGTATTTGGTGTTAAGATTTTTGAGTTATTTATATATTCTGAATATCAATTCCCTGCTAGAGAAGCAACTGGCAAAGATTTTTCTCCCATTCTTTAGGCTCCCTCTTCACATTTTTTTTATAGAGAGGGACAATGAGAGAGACACAGAAAGAGAGAAACAACTTTATTTAGTTTTTCACATGGCCTTAGTTGCTCCAACACTCAGTTGTGTACGTGGTGCTGGGATTTGAACCCAGGTCCTCGTGCTTGCCAGGCAAGTGCTGAAACCGCTGAGCCACGGCTCCAGCCCCCCTCTTCACATTCTTAATTCTTTCCTCTGCAGTGCAGAAGTTTTTAAATTTGATGTCATCCCACTTATTAATTCTTGGGTTTTTTGTTTGTTTGTTTTTGTTTTGATTTTGTGCCAGGGATTGAACCCACTGAGCATATCCCCAGTCATTTTTTTGTATTTTATTTTGAGACAGGGTCTAAGTTGTTCAGGGCTTCACCGAGTTGCTGAGGCTGGCTTTGAACTTGCAATCCTCCTGCCTCACCCTCCTGAGTTGCTGGGATTACAGGCATGCATCACCATGCCCAGCTGATTCTTTGTTTTATTTACCACACTTTGGGGGCTTTGTTAAGGAAATTGCTATCTGTGCCAATATGTTGTACTGTTGGGCTTACATTTTCTCCTAGCACTTGCAGGGCTTCTGGTCTAATTTCTAGGTCGTTGATCCACTCTGACTTTGGTGCAGAGTAAGAGGAATCAATTTTCATTTTATCTACGTGGGTTTGTCTCCATGTTTTCTATTCTGAGCCGTTGGTTTTCATGTCTGTTTTGGTGCCAAGACCAGTTTTTTGGGTTTTTTTTTTGTTGTTGTTGTTATTTAGCTCTATAGTATAATTTAAGGACCAGTTTTGGGATGCTCCCAGTATCACTCTTCTTCTTGCTTGCTCAGGATTTCTTTGGCTATTCTGGGTCTCATTTTTCCAAATGAATTTTAGATCTGTTTATTCTAGTTCTGTGAAGAATGTCATTGGTATTTTGATGGGATCGCATTGATTCTGTATAATGTTTTGGGAGTGTTTCCATTTTGATAATATTAAGTTTGCTTTACCAAGAACATGGGAGGTCTTTCATCTTCTAAGGTTTTCTTCATATCTTTTTTTAATGTTCTATAATTTCCATTGTAGAAGGCTTTATCTCCTGAGATTTATTCCTAAGTTTTTTTTCTTTTTAGTTTATTGAGAATGGATTAGTTTTCCTGATTTCTTTGTCAGCAGAATCGCTATTGGAGTATATGAAAGTGATTAATACATGTTGAACCTATATCCTGCTACTTTGCTAAATTTGTTTATCAGCTCTGCAAGTCTTCTGCAGGAGAGTTTTTGGATCTTGTAGATACAGGATCATGTCATTAGTAAACAGATAATTTGACTTTTTCTTTTCCTATTTGTATCTCTTTAATTTCCTTCTCTTGCCTGATTGCTCTGTCTAGGGTTTCAAGGACTATTTGTTGAATAGGGATGGTGAGCATGGACAGTCTCGTCTTATTCCTGATACTACAGGTTTTCTGTGTTAAATATGATGCTGGCCTTGGATTTGTCGTAGTCTTTATAATATTGAGGTAACTTCCTTCTACCCCAGTTTCTCTGGTCATTTAAACATGAATTGGTGATGGAATTTGTCAGATGCTTTTTCTGCATCTGTTGAGATAATTGTGTGATTCTTGTCCTTAATTCTATTTATGTGGTGAATTACATTTATTCATTTGCATATGTTGAATCAACCTTGCATCCCTGGATGAAATCCACTCAACTACGGTGTGCTATTTTCATAATGTGTACTTCAATGAGGTTTCAAAAAATTTTGCATCTATGTTCAGCAGGGATATTGGTCTGAAGTTTTCTTTTCTTGATGTGTCTTTGTCTGGTTTTAGAATCAGGATGATACTGGCATCATAGAATGAATTAGGCAGTATTCCCTCATTTTTATTTTGTGGACTAATTTGAGAGATTGGCATTATTTCTTCTTTAAATGTCTTTTAGAACTTGGCTGAGTATTCATCTGATCCTGAACTTTTCTTTTTTTGGAAGTCAATTTTAATATTTCTTTCATTTCATGACTTGACATTAGTAATGTTTAATTTCTCTTTTCCTTCATAGTTCAATTTGTTTAGGTCATATGTCTCTAGGAATCTGTTAATATTGTCAAGATTTTCTAGGTTATTAGAGCATAAATTTTCAAAATAGTTTCTAATGATCCTCTGGATTTCATTCAAGTCCATAATGATATCTAATTTTTCATCTCTAGTTTTGTTAATTTGAGTCATCTCTGTTTCTTTTGGTTACTTTGGGTAAGGGTTTGTCAATCTTGTTTATCTGTTCAAAGAACCAACTGTTTGTTTCCTTGACCTTTTGCAATTTTCTTCATTCTTAATTTCATTAATTTTGACTCTGATTTCAATTACTCTGTCTTCTACTGATTTTGATACTAATTTTTGCTTATTTTCCTTGAATCTTGAGATGTAACATTAGATTATTTATTTGGTACCTTTTTATTTTTTATGTAGGAACTTAGTGCTATAAACTTCCCTCTAAGAACTGCCATCATACTGTATCAGAGATTTTGATAGGCTGTATCTCTATTCTCATTTGTTTCTAAGAATTTTTTTATTTCTCCCCTGATTTCTTCTGCAATCCATTCTTCATTTAAAAGTGCATTATTTACTCTTCAGGTATTGGAATGGTTTCTCTTTCATCTTGTGTTTGGTTTCTAATTTCACTCTACTATGATCTGATAGGATGCAAAGAGTTATTTCTATGTTTTGTATTTGCTAAGATTCGCTTTGTGTCCTAATATATGATCTATTATAGAGAATATTCTTTGTGCTAATGAGAAGAAAATTAATTCAGTTGTCAATGGATGAAATATTCTATAGATGTCTATTAGGTCCATTATATTAACAGTATCTTTCATTTCTGAAGAGTCTATTTAGTTTATGTCTGGATGATTTACCTAATGGTGAGAGATATGTGTTGAAATCACTCAGCATTCCCATATTGTGGTCTATTTGATTCTTCATAATGAGAAGGGCTCGTTTTATTTACATAGATGCACCATTGTTTGGGGCATAAGTATTTATAATCAATGTATCTTGCTGTTGGATGATTCCCTTGACCAGGATGAAGTGATTTTTTTCTCTTCTGATTAATTTTGATTTGGTGTCTATTTTGTCTAATGTGAGAGTAGCTACCAGTACTTGCTTTCAGTTTCTATTCATATGGTATATCTTTCCCTGTCCTTTATCTTAAGTCTGTGATGTCTTTGTCTATAAGGATAGTCTCTTGTAAACAACACATAATTGTGTCTTTTTTTAAAAACTAAACTATGTGTTTTGAATGAAGAGGTTAGACCATTTACATTGTTGTAAATGAAGTCAAACACATGGTTGAGTATGGGTGAGCAAGGCAGAAAATTTACTTCGGCTGAAGGGCAAAAGAACATACACACCTAGCAAGGAAGTGAAAGGTTTTTAATTCCGACCTGACACAATACTGCCCTTCTCTCTAAATGGAGGAGCTCAGGTGTACAGTCTGTGCACTGTGATTCGGTGTGATTAGATTGGCTGTGATTAGGTGGAGACAGGTGCAAAGAGGAAGTAGGCAGCAACTGGGAGAGAATGGGGTTAGGGAGGTCGCTGCACACGTGGTGAGGATCGTAGTGATTCATAGTTCACCGGAAGAAGATGACTGGGTACCAGAAGGGGTCTCTGGAAAGAGATGGGTGTACATAGGTGGGCATCACAGGTGAGGGAGTTACTATCTTCAAAGGGAGAAGACCATTCCACAATTCTGCAAAGAGCCAGCCATGGTTTAGAGGCTGAATCCAGAAGAGGAGGCATGGGACAGGCCCAGTCTTCACTTAGCTCAGGGGGATTTGGGTTTTTGGCATGCAGGGGAGCCTTGCTCATCCCTGTCTACCCCCACCTCCAGCCGGAAGGCTCATGTGATAAGCTAAGGTGGGACAGGAGCACTGAAGAGACCACAGTCTGAGTTCAGAAAATCTGGAGGGACTGTGAATGTAACCAGCAGAGGGAGCATTGATCTGGAAGACTCCTAAGTTTCAGATCCCCAGGGAGGAGGCAAAGGCAAGCCTGAAGGGCATTCCTTAATTTGATCTATTGAGGGAAATCTTCACCCAGAAAGCCCAAAAGATTGAGCTAGACACCCAATCATCTACTTGAGATCACATAATTCCAGACTGAGAGACCCTGCTAACAAAACTCAGGTGGAAAGTGAAGATCTGTTCCCAATGTGTAAAGAGATAACCTCAGTGAACATAGTTCCAATTTTTCATTAAGAATCTCTATTTTTTTTCCTATTTTTGATGTGTATTTGTGCCATCTGGAGAAGTTGATTGGTTCATGGACATATAAACATACTAGCTATTTTCTTCTTCTTCTTTTTTTTTTTTTTGCCTTTGTTGATATTTTTTCAGTTTTTCTTCTTTTTTCTTTTCTTTTCTCTTTTTCCCTTTTCTTTCTTCTCTCTATAGTCCCTTCATTCCTGAACATTTTCTTCAAAGTAAATGTTTATCCTTGTCCTGCCTACTGACGGTGATGATTTTGATCATTATGTTTAGTATTTGAATTATATTCTGCCCCAGTTGTAAAGTTTTCCTCTACTTGCTTCTACCCTTTCTTATGGTTACCCAATTTCTATTAATATATCTTTCACCCTTCCTCTACTTTGGTATTTATACCATTCAAAGCCCCAGCATTAATGCTATGTAACCATTGCTGCTGTGAATGTCAAACTCAATAACTATTGTATGCTTTGAATCCTGACATTTGTGATGGTTGAATACTATTGCCACCAAAAGTAATGGCTAACACTACCATTCATTTCATAGGTGGGATTTAACATTCTAATAGATATAGTCAGTACTAAATAACCAGTATAATACCATTTTCTGTATGCATTGGTTGTTCATATTGATAATCTCTTATTAGCTGATGAGGAGCTGGAAATCTTGTGACACTAGCAGTTCACAAGTTAGGGATTTGGCTTCAGAATTCAACTTTCCTGACAATACTCCAACCTAAGTAAGGGATGGGACAAAACTCCCAATCCAACAGCAAAGACCCAAAGAGGAACAACCAGGTAGAGATCTCAGGCCAAGAATTCACTTCAACTTAAGGAGTGAGAAGAAGCCTGCACATGGACTCCACCCCACATCTGTGCATGCCCAGGACTCTGGCCCTGCCATGACAGGTACACCAGAATCCCCCAGGAGTCTATAAATCAAATGTCCTTTAAATCCATAAATCAAATGGACTTAATAGACATTTATAGAATATTCCACCGCAAATCAGATGAATATACCTCCTTATCAGCAGTACATAGGTCCTTCTTGAAAAAAGATCATACTCTAGTTGACAAAGGAAATCTCAGCAAATGTAAAAAAGTAGATATTATTCCATGTATCCTATCAGACCATGAAGCCATGACACTAACAATTAACAGCAAAAATTCTAACAGAATACACACATACACATGGAGACTGAATAATACCCTATTAAATGAACAATGGATCCAAGAAGGCATGGGAGCAGAAGTCAAGAAATTCTTGGAAGAGAATAAGAATGAAGACACAGCATATCAAAATCTCCATGACAGCATGAAAGCATTCTTAAGTGGTAAATTTTTAGCACTGAAGGAGGGATTACATTAAAAATGAGGCGAGATCCCAAATAAATAAGCTTATAGTACACCTCAAATCCCTACAAAAGGAAGAACAATCTAATCCCAAAGCCAGGAGAAGACAGAAAATAATCAAGATAAGAGATGAAATAAATGAAATTGAAAACAAAACAAAACATCAATAAAAAGAATTGATCAAATAGCTGGTTCTTTGTCAAAATAAATAAAATTGACAGACCCCCATCAAATTTTACTAAAAGAATGAGGGAAATGAAGCAAATCAAAAAAATCACCAATGAAAAGGGGGTGATCATCAATAACCCCACAGAAATCCAATGAATTATAAGAACATATTTTGAAAATCTGTACGCTCCTAAATTAGAAAATCCAGAAGTCACAGGCAAATTTCTAAACACATACAAATCAACAAAGAATGAAATTGAAATCCTAAGCAGCCCAATAATAAGCCCTAAAATCCATATAGCAATTAAAAGCCTTCCAAAGAAGAAGAGTCCAGGAATCCTGATGGATTCCCTGCTGATTTACCACTCCTAAGAGGAGGAGCTAACACCTCTCTTTATTAAGCTAGTCTAAGAAATTTAAACGGAGAGAACTCTCCCAAACACTTTTTATGAGGCAATTATAACTCTGATACCAAAACCCAACAAAGTCACATCAAATAAAGAAAACTACAGACCAATAGCCCTGATGAAAATTGATGCAAAAATCCTTAATAAGGTTCTAGCAAACCACATTCAAAAACACATCAAGAAGATAATTCATCATGATTAAGTGGGCTTCATTCCAGGTAGGCAAGGCTGATTCAACATGCACAAATCAATAAATGTGATTTATCACTTAAACAGAATTAAGGACAAAAAATATAAGATCATCTCAAGTGATGCATAAAAGTCTTTCAATGATATCCAGCACCCACTTATGCTCAAAACTCTGAAGAAGATAGAGATCAAAGGAACTCATCTTAACTATGTAAAGACCATATATGAGAAACCTTCAGCTAAATGAAGAAAAGCTGAAAGCATATCCACTAAACTCTAGGAAGAAGACAAGGCTGCTCACTCTCACCATTTTTATTAAATATAGTTCTTGAGATGCTAGCCAGAGCAATCATGCAAGAAAAGGTAATCAAAGAGATAAGAATAGGAAGAGAGGAAGTCAAGCTAGTCCTTTTAGTTGAGAACATGAGCCTATATCTGGAAGTTTCAAAAAACTCCATCAGAAAACTGAATGAGCTTATAAGCAGATTTAGCAAAATGCAGGCTACAAGATCAGTACCCATAAATCAATAGCTTTCATATACACTAACAATATAGAGTCAAGCATCAAATGTTTTCATTTGTGGAGGGTGGAGCTAAACCCAGGCTTGGATGAAAGGTAGTCAAATTCATGTATTAGACCCAGCAAAGGCATACAACACATAATCTAGCATTACCATACATATGTGTGGGTGGAGGCAAGGGAATAGATAGGAGAAGAGGAGAGGGAGGTAGGATAGGGTGGGATCTAGGGAGATAATCAACAATGGAGAATACTATTTACCCCCTGAGAAGACAAATAATACTTTTGTAATCATTAATTCTGGAAAATTCACAATCTAAGCATGTATATCACTTGTAGGGGTAAAATACAGAAATATAAAGAGGTCTTCAATTTCTTTCTTCAGTGTCCTTCACTTCCTTGGCTAGAGTCACTCCTTGGTATTTTTTGATGCTATTGTGAAGGAAATTGTTTTACTCATTAATTTATCAGGAGAGTCATTGTTATATATATACAAACTATTGATTTTGCGTGTTCATTTTGTAACCTGCTACTTTGCCAAATTTGTTCCTTAGCTTTAGCAGTCTTTTGGTGGTGTTTTTGGTCTTTTAATTATAAGATCTTATCATCTGCATGCTGTGATGCTTTGACTTCTTCCTTTTCCATTTTTATCCAATTTCCTCCCTTGTTTTTTGCTAATTGCTCTGGCTAGAATTTCAAACCCTATATTAAATAGGAATGATAATAGTGAATATTCTTATCTTTTTCCAGATGTTAAAAAAAAATGCCTTAAGTTTTTCTTCGTTTACTATGAATTTGGCTCTGTGCTTTTTCACATATAGCCTGTAAGATGCTGTGATTGGTTTCTTCTAACCCTAGTGTCTTCAGTATTTTTATCACAAATGAGTGATGAATTTTCTCTAAGGCTTTCTCTGCATCTATTGAGATGACTAAGTGATTTTTGCCTTTAATTCAGTTAATGTAATGAATTACACTTACTAATTTGTGTATTTAAATAATCCTTGAATCTCTAGAATAAAACCACCTTGATAATAATGTACAATTCTCTTAATGTACAAGTCTCATGTTGTTGAACATGATTTGCTAATCTTTCATTAAATATTTTTGCATCCAAATTAATCAGGTATATAGATATGTAGTTTTCCTTCTAGACGTGTTTTTATCTGATGTTGGTATGAGTTTAATACTGGCTTCATAGAATGAATTATTTGAGGAGTGTTGGCATTAATTCTTTAAAAGTTTGGTTGAATGCAGTTGAGAATTCATTTGGTCCTGAAGTTTTCTTTGTTAGATTTTCTTTTTTAATTACTAGTTGTATCTCCTTAAAAGTTATTGGTTTATCTAGGTTTTTTTTTTTAATATTTGCTTGATTCAGTTTTGGCAAATCATAATTTTTCCATTTCTTCTAGGTTTTCAAATTTATTGGAGTATTGTTTACAAAATAGTTCCTAATAATCTGCTAGATTTCTGTGATATCTGTGTTGATTTCTTTTTTCTTTAATTTTATTAAGTTGGGTCTTCTTTTCTTTTGGTAAGTTTGACTAAAGGCTTATTGATATTATTTATCTTTTCAATTAACCAAGTCTTTGTTTAATTGATCCTTTGTATTTTTTTAAATTCTTGAGGTCATTGATTTTTGGCTCTGATTTTAATGATTTCTGTCTGTCTACTAATTTTGCAATTGGTTTATTCTTCCTTTTCAAGGGCCTTGAGATGCATCATTAAGTTGTTTTTTTGGGATCTTTCTAATTTTCTTACGTAGGCACTCATAGCTATAAATTTAACACTGCTTTCATACTGTTGCAGTTGTTCTGATATGTTGTATCACCATTCTCATTTGATTCTCACAATATTTTAGTTTCTCCCCTGTGAAGTTGTACACTCATGTGCCAAATTTAGACAGAATTGGCCATTTCAAGGTAATTATATATATATATTTGATATGTGCTCTTCTTTAATTACTTTCTGACTTTTTAGCACAACAAGATTTCCCAATGTCACCTTGTATTATCTCTACTCCAGGCCCAGAATCAGTCTTTATTTCCTACAAACTCTGATTCCCTATTTATGATAGTTGTTTTTATTACCCTTGGGTTTGTCATGTTAAGCATGTTTATTACATATTACATATAACATAACATATAAAGGTGAATATGTATTTCATATACATAATATGCAGGAAGGATATATGTTACATGTTAGGGATATCTATACAAATATATTTCATATATACAAATGTATATTAAGTACATTTATTATAGTATTACATCAAATTGGAGATAGTCTAAAATATCTATAAAATAATATAGTATAAAGCCATTTAAAAATATTAGATCTATAGTGTACTGATTATTTGACAAGTACAGTATAATTAATGCACTTATTAATTAATGCTAATTTCTTCTAATACCTATAACAGCTTCTGGCTTATAAAAGGAAGCTGCCAGCTAGTGATAGTGTACCATGCTTCCAGCAAATTACTGGTTGTTAGATTTTTGGGTTTTGCTCTAAGTGCATGACTGGTCAGATATATGACCATGAAATTAATTTGAGTATTGATAAGGTATGACCCATAAGGATCCATGTCTCACCAATAATTCAGTGTATTTGGTAAAATGTTAAAATGGTATCAAAGGGACTTTGATATACTAAACAAGAAACTGGTGTTTTGTAGAAAAAATAGAAAATATTTTTGACTTTGTGGACCAGAAGTTCTCTGTGTTTGTAGTTTGAAATCTACTATAAATTATAAGTGAATGTGTGTGAATATTATCCAGTAACACTTCATTTTTAGGGAACAGGGGTGTAGCACAGTAGTAGAGCACTTGACTTGCATGCATCAGACCCTGGGTTTAATACAATCGCTGCACAACAAAATAACAAAAACACTCTGTGTATAAAAAAGGTAGAAGTTGGCACACAGACACTAAATTCCAGACCCTTGTGCTAAACCCAAGGGACTGCTAATGCAAAGACTCTTCCTTTCAGTGGTACCCTGCATGCATGTCACATTCTTTTTTAGAGACAATATATTTCACTGTGCAGCATACCATCTTTCTGAACAGTAACTTCATGTACAATTTACAGAAATTCACTCTATAGAATAAGATCATTTTCTGAATGTCTATCACTATGTTATTGTTATTGAACTCAGTGCCTCAATATGACTACTTACTTTGTATATTTGATTATTTTAACATATCCTAGAATTAGAGCATTTTTATCATTAAAGATATTATGGCATTTACACTGTTTTTATTTCTGTGCCCTTTATTCATAATTATAAGCAAATTAATATGTAGATTTTATAGGAAAATGGTAAGAAATATTCAAGGGGTCTTTTAGTTTAGTTTATAATTTTATGAATGCATTACTGAAAATCTTGGCCTAGTATTTTTTATATCACATGTATGTAATTTTAAAAATCTTAAAGTTTAAAGTGTTATACCACGTGATTATTATGTAAGGACTGAGAAATACAGTTAAACAAGATGAAAATTATACCATACATAATCATGGTAATCAATATGATGTCCTCAAGATGAGGGTCAGTACTCACTGACTTAATTATCTATTTTTTTTAATACTCAGAGTCATCACCAGGGCATGCTCTATCACTGAGCCATATCCTGGGTCCTCCATTTATTCTAGACTGACTTTACTGATTTTTCTCTTCAAATTCTCCTCCAAAGTTATTTTACCCAAAGTTATCACTAATTCTCACTTTAGCAAATGTAGACATAATTTCATGCACCTTATTTTACATTTACGCACTGAATAATTTAATATTCACTTCTAATTCCAAATATTCCCAAACTGCTTAAATGGGTATAGACTCTACACAAATCAACAGCTCTAAAAAAATGACCTCAAGTGTAGATTTATATAGACACCCATCCCATCCAAATCATTTAACTAAGAAGAAGCCAGAACAGAGTACAAAAGCAAGAACAGCCTTATTGAAAATGAGGAGGAAGAGCTGTTGCCATTTGTCCAGAACAATTTATTCCCAAGTGGACAGAATCTTGTATGATCAATAGAAAATAACCAATTCTAAGTTATCCTCTTGAGAGTAAGAAAGAAGAGAAAGTCCATCAACTAAGTATTGGGGAAACAAAGGCCAGATGAAAAAATAAAGTTGATTCTCTCTTTACAGTCTCTCTCCTTCTCTCTCTTTAAAATCTTTAAAAATGAATGAAAATTTGAAGAATCCAATTAGAACATTTTCAAGGAAAATCTGTTTAACAAGAAAATATATATGTATTTTTAAAGAGAGGACAGTGAGAGAGAGATAGAGTCAATTTTTTTGAGTTTTTCACATGGTTTTCGTTGCTCTGACACTTAGTTGTGTACGTGGGTGCTCAGGTTTGAACCTGTATACTTGCACATGCCGGGCAAGTGCCATAACCACTGAGCTACTGCTCCAGCCCTAAGAAAATATATTCTTAAAGCTGGAGCAATGGCTCAGTGGTATCACGCTAGCATGGCATGCACGAGGACCCGGGTTCAGGCACTAGCACCACAAATACAACTAAATGTCAGAGCAATCAAAACCATATGAAAAACTAAATGAAGCTGATTCTCCCCTCCCCCTCTCTCTCTCCAAAAAAAAAAAAAGGAAAAAGAAAATATATATATTTTAAAGATACAGATGCCAAAGTGAAAAAGATTCCTTCTCAGATAATTCAAGTCTAATCAGCTGTTCAAAAGAGGAAAACCTGGGAATCATCTCAACAGATGAAGGAAAGAAATCCATGGTGTTTTTAATCAAAGCAGTAATGCGCGTTTGTCTGTGGAGCCTGCATTCTGGGAGTTCATCTCTAAGCTCCCTCTTATATGCACTAGATTCTAGTTTGTTTTGGGTTCAGGAATAAAGGTTTATTAAAAGAACACTTGGCCACCTTGAAAGCCAAGAAATGATGGTAGATTAGAAGAATGGTGCACTTCTCGGCAGTTTCTCAGCTCAAAACTTTAAAAGCTGTAAGTCTGCTCCTCAGAAAGATGGGCAATTAAGGTAAATCATTGATTCAACATTGGACATCAAAAAATCAAAGAGATACTACCAGTTGGAAACTTTGAACATTTTATAATGATATGTTAGATGAGACACGCCAGCTTGGCTGACTGTGGTGCCTCCAACCCACCTCATAGAGGAGGGGGAGCACAGGCCAAGAGAGAGGGAGACACAGCAAATAGAATTGGCTTGGGTGAATAGAGAGGGAGGTAGACCTTAAAAATAACCCAGAGTCAGTTGAGGAAGTAGAGGGAAAAGCAATTAAACTAAATTGACTGAGGGCTGGAGAGACCAACCAAAATCAGTGTTGGCAGTTGTGAAAATTGTTTTTGAGTGGCCCTGCAGTGGCCCAAAGGCTGGAGATTAAGAACATATAAGGGAAGTTGCCAGCCTGACTCAGCAGCTGTCTCTTGTGGGGTCCAACGTATACCTGGACCAGTGTGATTGAAATGGGGCAGAGAGTTTGATGATATAAGAGGGGGCCGAGGTGCAGTGTTAGGGAGAGGAATACTGGGGTTTGGAGTCTCTCTTCTTTTTCTTACCAATTCTGCATTTGTGTTATGGAAAGGATTCTTATTTACATTGTGGTAATATAGAGAGATGATTTTTATTTCCTGCCATTTTAATTTATTTCTACTGCTTGATTCAATCTTGATTATTTTTTAAATTGACTATTTCTCTGGAAAGTTTTATCCCCATTCTGGTTCTGAATCTTAGGTTTTCTTCTGCCTGAAATATTTCATTGAGTGTGTTTTCTAGTGCAGTCTTACTAGTTATGTTAATTCATTTATCATCTGTTGTTCATGGAAGAATTCTATTTCATTTCCAATCCTGAAGGAAAAAAATTTGGATATATAAATCTTGGTTAAAATATACTATTTCCAGCCCTCCCATCTTTTAGGGTCTGGGCTATGAAATCAGTTGAAATCCTAATTGTTTTGTTTTGTTTTTAAGAGAGGACAGTGAGAGAGAGAGAGAGAAAGAGACAGAGAATCAATTTTTATTGAGTTTTTCACATGGCTTTCATTGCTCTGACACTTAGTTGTGTACATGGGTGCTGGGGTTTGAACCTGTATACTTGTGCATCCCAGGCAAGTGCTGTAACTGCCAAGCCACGTTTCCAGCCCTCTCTTGAGGCTCTTAAAATAATAACCTTATTCTGTACCTTAGGCTTATTTATTACAATGTGTTCTGGAAAGAATCTTTCTTGATATTGCCTATTTGGGGTTCAAAATGGTTCTTGTATTTGAATTTCCATCTCATTCCGAATATTTTGAAAAGATTTTTATATTTATTGCAAAGTTTGTGCATTCTTTTAGTTTGTATTTTCATGCCTTCATCTATGCCAGTGATTCTTAGGTTTGATATCTTAATGTTTAGTTCAGATTTCTTGAATATTCTGGCCATGATCTCCTCTAACATCTTTTCTTTACTGTTGATTTTATTTTTAAGATTATGTACTTCGGGGGCTGGAGCAGTGGCTCAGCATTTACAGTGCTTGTCTGGCATGTGTGAGATGCAAGTTCGAATCCCAGCACCACGGACACAATCAAGTGTTGGAGCAACGAAAGCCAAATGAAAAAACTAAATAAAAACTTTGTATTCTCCTTCCCTCCCTCCCTCTCTCTCTGTTCTCCCCTCCCACTGTCTCTCCCTCTCTCATTAAAAAAGAAAAAAAAAAATAAAGATTATGTACTTTGTCTTCAAGTCCTGACAATCTGTATTCAATGTGCTTTATCTACTGGTGATACTTTCCACTGAATTTTTCACTTGATTTGTTAGTCTTTCCTGTCCAGGAGTAGTTTGGTTCTTTTTCGGAATCTCTTTTTTGGAATCACCTTTCATTTCCTGGATTTTCTAATTTAATCCTCACATATTCTTTTAGTTCACTTAACATTTTAACTAAGAACTTTCTGAATCATACCTCTAACATTTCCTGCAAGGTGGTGTCAGTGGGATTCATTGCTGAACTGTTGTGGGCTGTTTGAAATCATTTGTTCCCTTGTTTTGTCACGCTATTTGTATGTTACACATCTTCTGGAATGATTATCACTTCTGCTTTTATACACTGCATAATTTTGTGAGCTTCTTTGTAGTAAGTGCCCTGGATTGGGTGAATAACTAGCTATTGATTCTCCTACTCAGTGTGTATCACCAATGGCAGCACCATTTTGAGAGAAGATACTAAACTTTGTTAACTATAATCACTTCAGAGCAAAGTCACATGCTAATAATACACCTTAGGGAAAAATTATTGAAAATAATGTCTACTATTTATGTTCAATTTTATGGGTAAAAATTGTAGTAATAGTCTGGATTAGGATGAGAAATTATTTATTAATAATAATAAAATTACAATTACAGTATATAGGGGCTGTAAAGAGGAGTTGAGAAAAATTGGGCAGGGACAGACCAAAGAGAAAAGAAAAAAGTAGGAAAGAATAATACAAACCGAGTAAAAAAAGAAAATTTGATGGAGGGATTTGTGTTTGTGGCAGGTAATGCTAGAGGGAAAAGAGGACCTAAGAGGAACAACTGTAAACCTGACCTGGGAAAACAAAGATAGAATGGTTCCAGTTAATGCTTTGCAGCATTACAAGAACACAATCAAATGGACTGAGGAGGCAGTGTCTAATAATTGGTGAACACTGATTGTTTCAAAACAAAAAATAACATATCTAAGATCAACATTGATGTTAGAGCTATATATAACAATCCATGCCAAAGTACAGACATTTCTTTTTTTAAATTTTATTTTCTTAAATAGAGAGGGACACAGAGAGAGAGAGACAGAGAGAGAGAGAATGAATTTTATTTAGTTTTTTACATGGCTTTCGTTGCTCGGAGACTTCATTGTGTACGTGGTGCTGGGGTTTGAACTTGCATCCTCTCTCATGCCAGGCAAGTGCCCTAACCGCTGGTCCACCACTCCAGCCCCCAGACATTTCTTATTGAGTCTTCTTTGCTTAGATTTTATCAGAATTTGGGACCTTTAAAAAACCTTCACCAATCTTCAGCTTTGAGTTTCTCTGGGAGTGGAAATAATGATCACAATAGCTCAACAATGATACAATTCTAGGAGGCTCCCTTCATTCTGTAGTATATCTAGGTACCTATCAGCTTTCTATTGGTTCAGAGGAGAAGGTGACTAATTTTCTATGACTTAGCAGCCTGCTTTTTCCTTGTTATGGATACAGCACAAGTGCCCTCCTGTATGGAGCACAAGAGCTCCATGTATCCGGCACTGTCATATGCAGAGTATATTTTGGAGTGTGTGAAATAAGGCAGTCTAAGGTGGCGTTATTATAACTTTGTGATGCTGAGTGGCCCATGAAGCAGGGTGGTGTATAGCTTCTGCCCTCTCTGGAGTCAAAAATCACAGGTCAGTACACTTGTTCCTGGGTACATGAGAGGTGGCTGGTGTATGTGGGGTGCTCCCTTATATGCTCCTCTTTGGGGTTTACTGTCCAGTATGTATGAGATTCTCTGCTGGTCACTTGAGGATCTCATTCTCTGGGTCCTGGGTGCTGCTGTATAAGGCTGTGCATGGCCCTGACTCCTCACCCTTCCCAGAGAAATTCTTGGATCAGATGACATTTGATTTTATCCCTCTCTACCCAGCCACTGCAGTAAGCCCTGCTTGGTTTGTACAGCAAGGAGGAACTCCCCTTCAGAGGGTCCTGGAAACTTGCACCTCCAGCTCTGCTTCCAGTGCCACCCTCACCACCTCACATCCCAAACCTCCACCTACTGCTGAGCAGCAGAGCCCAGAGCTGACTGCGTGCAGGTGGTGGGACTCCCAGGAGCCCTTGGCCATGCTGACTGCACAGGTGCTGGCTATCATGCCCAGGGGTGGGGATTTCCTGATTGTGCAGTCAGCTGCTGGACTGGCAGCCTGTTTGACCGTGACCAGAGCAGTATATCTGAAGCTATCTGCGTAGATTTCCAAGATAGTCGCTGCCTTCTGAATTGCATGTGCACACTTGTGGTCTGCAGCGTTGCTTGGCAACCATTTTTCTGTCATAGACAGATACCTGACCACTGAGGCGCCAGGCCTGGAGCTGTGCCTCTTCTCTATGGAGATAGCAAAGGGGAAGGACCTCTAAGGCTCCCTAATGGCTTCTCAATTTCATAGACCGAAGAAGAGATTTTTCTGGAGTTTCCAGAGAAATGTATTACGACATGATTTTAACACCAGGATCCACAAGGTAGCCATAGAAGGCAAAGTGGACAAAGTGATGAATATCCTTGCTTCTGGGAATGGTGGTGTGAATGATAGAGACAAGAACCACAGGTAATAGGTTCAGGGCGGGAGAGATGGGCAGGGGCAGTAGTGACAGGGTTCTGACCTGGAAATATGGAACCTATGTGGCAGAAGCCTGCACCTTTCCCATTGGACTGAGGGGGAAAGACATCAAGGGAGGCTAACTCTCCTTTCACCCAGATGCTTGGCTTTGGTGCCCTCATGCGTGCCTCAGCACTTGGGACTTCTAGACCTTGGAGATAGCTAATGCCCAGTCGTTCATCAACGTCTGAAGGGTCAATTACTCATCTTTGTCTTGATCAGATAACCCTTTTTATAACCAGATTTGTTGACAAGTTTTGGGTTTTCTGCAAGTGCTGCATTAATTGTGGTTACTTCTGAAAGAGTTCACTGGAAGCTTTCACATTTGATAAAGCACCAAACACATCACGGTTTTTCAACTCTGTCATGGACCTCTGTCGTGCAAAGCGTAGCAGGGTGGCTGCCCTAGGCAAAAACAGACACAGAGGCTTATCCTGGGGTCTGCTCTCAGTGTTCCTTGGTCTCAGTTAAGTTAGTACTACAGTCCAGAGAGGGCATCTGTCCAGGGAAAGGGGTCAACACTGGGGGTAAATAGTTTGCAGTGCTAATATACCCTGACTCCTGGATCTTGAGGCCAGTGTTGGCTTCGAAATGGTCTACCAGGCATCCCACATTTAGTTCCACCTGGATGCAACACCCTTAATTTGACTCTGGGCTGTCTACAATGCTAGAGTCCAGGAACCCCATACCAGGACTGCTTAGAAAGCTAAAGTTCAGGGAATGTGAACGAGCACAGTGCGTTAGCACAAACCTGTAGGACAAGAGGCCCTGACTGCACTGCGGAAGATAATCCATCAGTGAAAGCCATGCATGACTGTTGGATGCAGTGAGGCAGGCAGCCTTGGCCCTGCTGCTTTCGGGTGGTGCCCAGCATAGGCTATTTATAACCTCAGAAAGGACTTGTTCTTACACTTCATTCAGGAATTCTTGGACTGGCACCAGGAGTCTTCTGGTTCACCCAGCTCAACTTGGGCCACTTGTGTTAGTTCTGCATAGGTTTGCACAGCAAGTTAACTTTCTACAAAGTAATAATCTGCTGGGACCTGGGGTCATGCAACTCTAGTTCTCCTTCTACTTTGCTTCCCACCATCTCATGTCCCAAGCCTCCACCTACTCCTGGGTGGAGGAGCCCAGCATCAGCTGGAGCACAAGTGGTGGACCTTCCAGGAGTCCTAGGTCCAGATGACTGCATGGATACTGGTCATCTTGCAAGGGTGTGTGGTGGTTTCCTTATCATGAAAAGTCAGCATGCCACTGGCTGGCAGCTTGGATTATCATGAGTGGAGCAGGATTATTGAAGAGGTCTCATTGTACATCCTGAGGTTTGCTTTAAAAAGCAACTGAGTTTTTCAAGACCTCCTGGAACACTGATTTCTAGTCAATCATGATATATTACATCTTGGATCTAGTGATAGTATTTACAGAAGAGTACTCTCCACTCCAGAAAGCTGGAGTCAATTTGAGAGCTAAGGATGAGCATGCACAGTGTCACTGTCCTCTGAGCTCTGCAAGCTCACTTGTGTTTAGCAGTGTTGTTTGGTAATGACTATTCTACTCTTGAAAGATACAAGACCTTGGAGCTGTCCTGATGGGCTACTATTGCAGACTAGGTTGGCTCATCTATAAACAGAGAATCGAAATCCATAGGTGGCAAAACACTCTATGATCTAATGAATCATAGTTCCTAGAACTCCTCTCCATTGTGCTTGTATGTATGGACGTTCGCATGTGGTGGCCTACTTAGCACAGAAAAAATGTAATTTTGAACTCTTTGATGATGACTGCAACATAGCACTAATTAAGGTAGATATTCAGTACCCCGAGATTTCTCCAGGAGGTGGATTTCATTGAAATGATTGAATATAAAGGGCTTTAAATACAACTAATTAGTGAAGCCCATGGAGTGTTGGCCTTGAATTTCTAGAATTTACAATCCATTTCTTGGTACAATATCAAAAGGCATCAGAATAACAGCATGAGGAATGTGTAAAAATCATTTTACATAATGGCGCTAATTCAAAGGTTCAGGACTCCCTGGGCTACTCTCCTCTCCATCATGCTGTTTTTTGTAGTGATACAAAAATGGCTGAAATGCTGCTTGCATACAATGCATGTACGGAATTACAAAACAAGGGATATATTACTCAAATTTATTTCCAGAACATCTGAAATTTTTTTTTATTCACTCGACATAGGCTTACATTTTGGAGGGAATTGTTGTTACATATTAAAACAATGACATATGTAGGTCCTTTTTCCATATTTAGAAGTTTAACCACTCACTGGAGGAAAATATTTTGATATTGATGGACTGTGAAAGCCTTCATGTTAAATATCGATGCTTTAAAAGAAGTGTTAGAGGGTACATCTTTCTTGTATGCACCGATTGCAAGTATTTGCAAAAACTCTGAATTTTTTTTTATTTTTGAACAACCACACAAGTTTTTAACAAAATAATATAAAATGTGTATATATTCTGGATATTGCAATTACCCCCAGGAGTGCCCCCCAATTACCCTCCCTTATCCTGCCCTTCCCCTTCCCACAATATCTCTAAAAAAAGTATTAGGTTGTAAAACATTACATAAAAGGCAAAACATTCTGATCTCATATTGTGTTTTGCACTAAAGTTTTTTTTTATATATAGTGTAAAACAAATCAAGGAAGCAAAATTTGCCCTGGAAATTGGCTTTATTTTAAAACTCAAGTAAAACAAAAACATTTTAAAAGAAGTGGAAATAGTTTTCCTATGGAGAGGTTAACATAAAAGTGCAGTAAGTTAACTCTGTGCAGCAAGGCTTGAGCAGGGAAAGCCATGTACAGTCCAATGTGGAAGTTAGATAATTAAGAAACAATACAGGGCTGGAGCGGTGGCTTGGTGGTTACTCTGCTTGCCTGGCATACGTGAGTACGTGGGTTCAAACCCCAGCACGACGTACACAACTGTCAGAGCAAGGAAGGCCACATGAAAAACTAAATAAAAATTGATTCTCTCCGTCTTTCTCTCTCTCTCACTGTCTCTCCCTCTTAAAAAAAAATCAAAAGAAAGAGTTTATTTTGTTTCATTGTTTTTTCCAGTATCTGTATAGATAAGTTGCTATTCAGTTTGGGTAATAACAGTACTTAGTCTGGGAAAAGAAGATAGGGAGTTGAAAATACACCTAAAGAGCAGGTGTAGGAGGACTCTGAGGAAATCAGGGTTTGATTGAGGGGAGAACTAATTAACTGATGTTTTATCCTTTTCTGCCTGAAATAGTCACATAAATGCCAGTCA